>PIJE02001330.1:0-97500 GCA_002895965.2 Coryphaenoides rupestris
CAAGGGCCCTTGGGTCATTTGGTATAATATAAGAGTCCTTAAAGGTTGATCACAGTTTGCGTAATTATAAACCATTCATCACACTTAAAAGAAAACCAAAAAAGAAATACCATCCAACTACTTTTCTTTTCCAGGAGACCCACAGCGTTGGCCTATGTCCTCCTCTGTCCATTACCGTGCTTCGCCCTCCTAATCGCCGCCTCCAAGGTAACCTTAAGGACGGATCATGGCTGTCACCCTAAAGCATCTATTGATCGCTGCGTTGCTCTGCTGGCGCTTCCTTCAAGAGCCAAACTCCTCTGAGCAAAAACAGTCCCATTTGTGGTGCTAGGGCATTCTGAGCCCTCATGTTTGATGGTACAGCAATATAATTATTAGTCACTGAGTGGTGACTCACCTGGGGGTCATCACTCAGTGATCTTCTTCCAGCATGGAAGAAGATCACTTCTCAAGAGTTTAATTTCCTCTCAAAAGTTTCGGTACTTGATAAATCGATGGACGACATCCAACAAGTTTTCACAAAACCTTCGTAGCTGTTCTATGGAATGTCGAACACGAAGGACCATCCACGTCATTGTAAAACCATTTTAAATGGATGCTCCGAGTCACAAGACTCCCTTTGAAGCAGGTTTATTTACTCAGTAACCAAGTGTGCATAAAAAGGTTGTCCATTAACAACAGGCACCTCCATGCACATCACCATGGAACGAGTGGACATTGGTTAAACCGCTAAAGTCCAGGAAACATAAATAGTGACTGTCCTATAATATACCCCAATGCATAGCTGTCAGATATATTTATGCTTCTAATACTTTTTTACCAGGCATACACTTGAGCTTTGGGTGTGTTTAATCGCTGCGGTGATAAATATGAGGGGTTCATAATGATCGTCTCGCCTGTTTCTATGCTGTCAAATTCTGTTAATTAATTTTGTTGTTATGCTTGCTCCCGTGGGGTCGGTCACCCCTAATTGGTTTTGTTCTTTTGTTTCGGTTTTTATCGGCCCTCAGGTGCAGGTGGACCGAGAACTGAGACTAGACCACTTCACCGAGCTGCCCGTTTCCTTGGTGCTGCTCTGCCTCATCTGTGTGGATGTCGTGGAGAGGATTCGCACCTTCAGACTCACAGGAAAAGGTAACAAAGTTCACTCATTATAAAAATGGCACAACATCACATTACCTTTTTTTATATATACTAATGGTAATATTAGGGGCGGCAGTAGCTCAGGAGGTAAGAGCGGGTCTGGCAACAGGAAGGTTGCTGGTTCGGGCTCCGCCTAGCTAAGTGTCGAGGTGTCTCTGAGCAAGACCCCTAACCCTAACTGTGTTGGTTGTTACCTTGCATGGCTGACACTGCCGTCGGTGTATGAATGGGTGAATGTGAGGCAATACTGTAAAGCACTTTGGATAAAAGCGCTTTATAAAAATGCATTCCAAAATAAATGCATTCCATACTCCATAAATGTGCGCACTGCGATTCACGTGCAGATATACTTGTCCTTACGTCTCTACCCACCAAGTCCCACCTACTGTGAGAGGGTACTGTTGCTATATATCAAAGCCGATATGACGTGGTTGTCAATGTCAGTTGTGTGTGTCGCGGTGCTGAGCTGTCTGGTGTCGTAGCAATGGCTGGCCTTTACAAAACATCGTGCGCGCATTGACTAAGCCGCCATGGTCTACCATCAAGGTGTGTTGTAGCACTCTGACCCGATCGTCCCGCGAAAGTTCACTCAACACAGCACACATCAACTACCACTCGAGGAGACCAACATAGACACAGACTACCGATCCACAGAGGGGTACGATCATGAACAACAAGCAGTCTCATCGAACAAAGTTAACGACTGTGTAGCTCACTCACACACACACACCACACCACACACACACACAGACACACACACACACACACACACACACACACACACACTCTACTGTGAGTCATGGAAGGGATAATAAATCATCTATATTGCGCTCCATCCACATGGGGCTGTGAGTTACGTTTGCGTTGTTGTCTCTCTCCCTTAACATTCTCAATACATTGGCCAAAAACAATGCCGCGACAGCACACAAATGCATTACATTTACATTTACATTTACATTTGGGGCATTTTATCCAAAGCATTACACATTTAGAATCAATAATGTATTCAAAAGAAATGTATGACTAAACTACTACTAAAACAAAACATTGAATTAATGAAAGCAGAGAAGGCATATGCAATATAACACATGGATCTAAATGGTGTTCAGTGCCGGTGATAAGCGTAACAAGCTCTGGCCCCCAGCTGGCAGCAACCTGGATGCAGACGTGGTCATGTGGGGCTCCGTCCTGGAGCAGGTGACCACCGTAACGGGCCAGCTGCACCACCACCACCCCCAAGATCAAAACGACGACGGCATCAGTCAGAACCGCTCACCATCCCCCGCTCTCACAGACACCACCGCCAACACCCCCAATACTACCACCGTCCTCAACGGCACCCTTATACCCCAGCCACCACTCACGGCAGTACCTAGCTTCGCTGCGAACTGCAGCTACTCACGGGTCGCCCGAGGCCAGTACGCGGCGCCTCACCCAGTCAAGATACGTGTATGCCGCGGGCGGACTCTTGAGTAACGCACGAAGAGGCGGCCTGGCGCCGTCCGGCCAACGCTCGAACCATTTGTAATGGCGAAGACCCGCCGTCCCCCCGGAGCTCGGGCCCGCTCCGCTTCCTGTGGTCGGCGGACGCGAGGGCCGAGGCCTTCGCGGACGGCTTCCTGTTCTGGCTGGACACGGCGGAGATGCTGCGGGTGGCGGCGGTGCCCGACGTCTTCTACTCGGCCTGGGTGTTCCCTGTGCTCGTCCTGGCCTTCCTGTCCACCCTCCGGCTGGCCGTGACGCCGGGGAACCCGCTGGTCTCTTGCGTGAGCGTGGCCCTGCAGGACCTCCCGTTCCTGGTGCTGCGCGTGGCCCTGCTGGCCGCGTTCGGTGTCGGCGTGGGCGGCGGCTACGTGCGCCCGTGCTGTACGTCGCAGAACGCAGTGCTTTGGTGAGTGGAGCCTGAGCTATCTGGCTATCTGCACGCTGCACTATCTCGTTGAAGCCGGGTCCTGAGAGACGGAGTCGGTAAGACGCCGTGGAAAAAGAATCGGGGCAGGGGGGGGGGGGGGGGGGGGGGGGGGGGGGGGGGGCGCGGGGGGGGGGGGGGGGGGGGGGGGGGGGCCCCGGGGGGGGGGGGGCGTACTGCGCGGTCGCGGGCAGTACCTGTACCCTAACATAAACACAACTGTGTGTGCATGTGTGTGCCTGTGTGTGGCTGTGTGTGGCTGTGTGTGGCTGTGTGTGGCTGTGTGGGTGTGTGTGGCTGTGTGTGGCTGTGTCGTGCTCCTCGTCTCTTTTGCTTTGCGCGTTCGCTTTTCGTCCCGCTTCTCTTGCTGCTCTGTTTCAGTCGTCTTTCGTTTGGCTATTTGGCTATGCTGCGTCGCTGGCTTTTTTTTTTTTTTTCTTGTCTTTTCTTTGTGACCACGAGGAACAAAACAATGTCATTAACGCGCAGCCAAGGGAAAATTTACATACAATGTTGGAAAAGTGGTTTTAGGGTGAGGAGATTGGAGATGGAATAATTGTATTTTATTTGTATGTTATCCTCTGAGAAGGCAGCCAGACATTCAACAAATTGAGGAAAAAACACAGCAGCCATGGGATCAAGAGAACTGCATTTACTGAGAGAGAGTTCTACCTGACCTAAAATATGTATATACGGTATATGAATATATTTGCTAGGGAAACATACCACTAACATAAGGTTATATCTGTGTAACATAACACTAACATAAGGTTATGTCTGTGTGACCGTTAACAATGGCAGCAATGCAATATAACCAATACACCTGAGCTCACCTAGTTTAGAATTTGCAACACTCTTTCCAATATTGTGAATTTGACCTGCAGTACACATTTTAAACACTCAATGTGATGCGTTACATAAATCACCTTTAATCTCTGATATTTATTCACACTTGATTGGAATTCTTATTTTCCGGGTTTCTTCGGCTACTCATTGTAACTACAGTATATGCGAGCCTTTGCAGTATCGGCGGCCGGCGCCGCCGCGCAGGCGCGGCGCGCCCGCGGCGCGGCGCGCGCCCGGCCGCCGTGCGCGGCGGGCGCGCGCGCGGCGCGCCCGCGCCGGCCGCCGGCCCGGGCCGGCGCCGCCGCCGCGGCGCGCCCGGCGGCCCGTGGCCGGCGGCCCGGCGGCGCCCGCGCGCCGGCGCCCGCGCCGCGCCGGCTGCCGGGCGCGCCGCTGGGCGCGCGGCGGGGGCGCGGCGGCGCGCCGCGCGGGCGCCCGCCGGCGCCGGCCCGGCGCGCTTCGGGCCGCGCCGGCGCGGGCCCGCCCGGGGGGGCGGCGGCGGGGCGGCGCGGCCGGGGGGCCGCGTGGCGGCGCCCCGGCGCGCGCGCGCGGGCCGCGGCGCGCGGCGGGGCCGGCGGAGAATGCCCCAGCCTTCTGTCCCCGACCATGAATCCTGCCTAGCCTACGCACTTCTTGTCAATATGCTGTGTGTGTGAATTAAGTGTGGAGAAATACAGAGGACAACTAGAGACACACACGTCCACCCATGTCTATATTGAGGTTCCCAAAATGGTCACATTGAAGGCTCTTTGCGTCTAAACATACATATGATGGTGAGGTATGCGGTATGCAGTCCAGAAGCTAGACTGAGTGTCTAGAGATGGACATGAGACAAATGAAACAAGGTGATATCTTGGGCTAGGTACGGGAGAGAGAGAATCTATGCATAGTACTTTGTTGCGGTAACCATAAAGGGGTTTTGGAATGTATAGCATGACCATGTGACAGCGTATAAAACACAGAACCTGAGGAGGGTGTGTCAGTCTTCTCTGCAGATTTGACTCAGGCTTTGTGTCACTATTGGCTGTGACAAATAAAGTCTTTAACTTTCAAACTTTTTCAAACCCTCTTACGAATGTCAGAGTATTGATAAATCCACGACAGTGAATGCTAGAGGGGTTTGGTGAACACTAGAGGGTTTGATAAACACTAGAGGGGTTTGGTGAATGCTAGAAGGGTTTGGTGAGTGTAGGAGGGGTCTGGTGAACGCTAGAGCAGTTTGGTGAATGCCAGAGGGGTTTGGTGAATGCTGGAGGAGTCTGGTGAACGCTAGAGGGGTTTGGTGAATGCTAGAGGTTGCTGGTGAAGGCTAGAGGGTTTGGGTGAATGCTAGAGGGGTTTGGTGAGCATTGGAGGAGTTAGGTGAATGCTAGAGGGGTCTGGTGAACGTTAGAGGGGTTTGGTGAACGCTAGAGGGGTTTGGTGAATGCTAGAGGGGTTTGGTGAGCACTGGAGGGGTTAGGTGAATGCTAGAGGGGTCTGGTGAATGTTAGAGGGGTTTAGTGAACGCTCGAGGGGTTTGGTGAATGCTAGAGGGGTTTGTTGAATGCTAGAAGGTTTTGGTGAGTGTTGGAGGGGTTGGGTGAATGCTGGAGGGGTTCGGTACACGCTAGAGGAGATTGGTCAATGCTAGAGGGGTTTGATGAATAGCCTACTAGTGGAGTTTGGTGAATGTTGGATGGGTTGGGTGAACGCTAGAGAGGTAGGGTGAGCGCTGGACACCAGCGGGTCGTTGGTGATACATGAGCCATTGTTTCCCGGCCTCTCCCAGGTCCTCAGAAGACGATCGGGGTTCTGTTGTTGCCGGGATACGGTCTGGGCTGATGTCACCGGGTCACATATGGTCGTCCCGTTGCCACGATTACTCATCCTGAGACTTCTCTCTCCCTCTCTCTCCTCTCCTCCTCCTTCTTCTCTCATTTTCTATTCTACTCTTTCTACTCTCTACTTTCGGTTCTGTACTCTTTGTCTCGCTCTTCTCTTTCTTTTGTTCTTTTCTTCAACTCATCTCCATTCTCTTCTTTCTCTTCTCTCCCTCTCTCTCTGACTCTCTCCTTGTCTCTCTCTATCCTCTGTGTGTGTGTGTGTCTCTATCTCCAAGTCTAACTCTCCTGTCTATCCCCCCCTCTCTCCTCTCTCTCCTTCTCTGTCTCTCTCCCCCCCCGACCCCCCTCTCTGTCTCACTTTCATCTCTGTGCTCCTCTCTTTCTTTCACTTCTACCCCCACACACACAAACACACACTAACCCCAACACACACGCACACACACACACACACACGCACGCACACACACACACACACACACACACACACACACACACACACACACACACACACACACACACACACACACACACACACACACACACACAGCCACACACACCTACCCCAACACACACACATGTGAATCCCCTGTGCAGAGAGATGGATGGCTGGGTGGGACACCACAGGTGCTGCTCCACTTGTGATTCTCCAGCAGAGCTCTCAGACGACCTGTCCCCCCCCATACCCACTCTCATATCGCAATTAGCAAGTCCTTCAGAGTCCCAGAATTACAAGAAACATCAACAATACTCAACATCTCAATGAGTTTAGCTTCTCTTCAGGTCTCACTTTTCATCCAAGGAAATAGTCATATTTGTAATATTTATTTTCAGTATATTCATGTACATGATATGCATGTGATGCAGATGACCGCCGCTAGATGGTGCTACATCCATTCAAATTACCATTCACTGTCAACTTTATGGAGCGATGCATCTGACGGCTGTGCAGCCGGAGTGCTCTGCCTGAACAACACCGCCCTCTAGTGGTCGAACGGGTTACTTACATCCGCAGGAGCCCATTCGTCTCTCGAGGCTGGTTGGCTGGCAGAGGTTGAAGCATCCATCTGAGAGGTAAGTATTGTCTTTTAGTGGAACTAAAAAACACTCTACAAAACATACACATTTTAGTTTTTGTGTGCTGCCACAATGATGTGTCACAGTTAGAGGGGAGACATTGTATAGGCAGAGTTAATTGACATATACAGTATATGTGTGACATTAAAGCTGATTGGAGAAGCAACTATAGTTTGTGGCCCACATTTCTTGTGTAACGTCTGCAGGGGTGAGGGAAGCTGCTGCTGCTGCTGCTGCTGTTGTTGTTGTTGTTGTAGTCGTGCAGAAGTGACGGCTTCCTGTCGTGACAGGAGGAGAATCAGCACAAAGGGTATGGGAAGCATCAGTGTGTCTCTGCATTGAACCTCAGCCACCACACGACCACGATACATTCCACTGATCAATCTGTTTAGACCGAAACCTAGCTCTATGAGATATGACATTGCTGTTGTATATGTATAAATATGATCACTTTATTTGGGCAGGGCGGTTGGTTCATGTGGGGAGCCAAGGGCAATATTTTCAGGGTAATAATTTGATAACTGAGTTCCTCATGAACAATTTGATATTATTATATTTTAGATATTTAGAGGCAGGCGAGAACACAATGCACATTTAGATAGGAGCACACATACTCACACTCACCAGACACATACAGACACACACACACACACACCTCTCACATGCACTCTCTCACACACGCACACACACACACACACACACTCTCTCTCACACACACATTCACATGCACTCACACACACACACACACACACACACACACACACACTCTCTCTCTCTCTCTCTCTCTCTCACAAGCAATCGACAAGGTTTCCAATAACCTGAGTTCCGTGGAAGCCGTGCGCTGCTCTTAGAAACAACACATAAATAACATTATCTTTATTTTCCCCCTCCAACATGCGTCTACAACACGTTGCGCTGTCAACAGCTGGCAGCAGAAGAGAGACACGCAATCCATGCATGTCTGTAACACAACCGCCTCTGAAACACACACACACACACACACACACACACACGATCACTCCCGGGCCGCGGCAGAAACACGCATCTCTGCAGAGCCACCGAGGGTTTGAAATGATAATGTGATGTAAATGTGTGTGTGTGTGTGTGTGTGTGTATCCACCGCCACTGCCTCCTCTTCTTGTCACGAAGAAACAAACAGAGTAGAGAGGAGAGGGAGCGTGGCTACCAGGAGCCAGACAGTCCCTATGGTTCAAGCCTTCACCTGTGCAGGGCTGCATATACAATACAATACAAATATCACAAATCGGAGGGATCAGAATCAGAATAGCCACACTATTTACAGTCTTTACAGATTTTTTATTTTTAGGAATGAGAAATCAACGAGTAACCAACGTTTTACATAACATCAGAGAGGCCTTTGGAGACGTGTTCGTGGTTTTTAAGTGACGCGTTCATCCAAGTGAGGCTCAAACCATCACAGCATTCAAGCAGCTGTGAGGTCAGGGGTCACGCAGGTCCATGTTGCCCCAGAGATACGGTGCCGTGTACGATGAGCTGAGAACAACAGAGAGTTCGGTGTCGTCCTGTGTGTAGTGTGACTTACAGCAGATCTACTGCAAGGACTGTTCCCGGGGAATATCGAAAGATAAAAGATGAAAGTGTATGCTTCCTGTGCCAATCCTGGAATGTGTGTGTGTGTGTGTTTATTCTTGAATCTTTTAATGAAGTGCATGCATGCAGTCGGGTGGAATAGTGAACTCTCTGAAAGTATAAGACAGGGTTAGGGTCACCCACTCACATTGCATACTTACTGCATACTGCATACATGCATTCTCTCTCTCTCTCTCTCTCTCTCTCACACACACACACACTATCACACACTCCATCTTTCTATCTCACATACACACACTCACACCTCTCTATCTCTCTCTCTCTCTCACACACACACACACACACACACTCTCACACACACACACACTCTCTCTCTCTCTCACACACACACACACACACACACACACACACACACACACACACACACACACACACACACCACACACACACACACACACACACACACACACACACACACACACACACACACACACACACTCTCTCTCTCTCTCTCTCTCTCTCTCACACACACACACACACACACACACACACACACACACACACACACACACACACACACTCCTCTCTCTCACACACACACACACACACACACACACACACACAGGCACGTCTTGCGACTCGTCGACCCAGTCAGTGTGAAACTGCTGAGTCATTCCCAGGCAGACGCGCAGCATAACATCGACCAACACATCGCCACGCTCTGTGATCAAATGTGCCACAGGATCAATGACACACAGATAGACAGACAGAGAGATAAACAGGTTGAGCCTAAGCGTCGCAGACACACTCGCTGCCACCACATTCTCACGCCTGTGGGTCTCCGACCGCAAGATGTTCGTTATGCCAGCTGAGACGTGTGTGTGTGTGTGTGTGTGTGTGTGTGTTCTCTTCCTGAACCTTCTCACGGTCCTGCAGTTCAGAGTTCATTCATGCCACGAGACCACTTACAGAAACCATGTTAATATGTACAGTAGGCTATATATACATTTTAATAGGCTACATTATCTATTTGTATATTTTATGACAGCAAGAAAGAGTTGTGTCATAATGTTTTATTTATACTTAAAAGCAAAACATGTAATTGTGTCTACATTATTTGTGTTCAGCTCAGTGATAGAGTATACAAAAACTTGCAAGGTATAGTTTAGGAAAAAAAGTCTGGAGTATTTACAGTAATGTACAGACTTACCGAGGGAGGGGTGTGTCTACAAGGAGTGGTGTGTCTATGAGGAGGGGTGTGTCTACAAGGAGGGGTGTGTCTACAAGGTGGGGTGTGTCTACAATGTGGGGTGTGTTAGGGGGTGTGCCTATGTGGAGCTGTGTGTGGGTTGGTGGCTGTTTTCAAGCAGTCCTCAACCACTGAGTCAAGCTGATTTACCAGTTCTGGGATGGTGCGAGGCCTGCACACCTGTGGTGCATTGACCTAATTCAGGTGCACGCAGGTTAAACCAGACGTCACCGACACAACACACTCAATGAGCAGTACTAGCATGTGCTAGCTGGTTACCATGCAAGCTCTGTACCATTCCAGTCTACAAAAGTGTCTACAATAAACCACGATGATTTAACATCTATTTGTGTTCGCTTATGTGTCGACGAAGCCGCTAGAGAAAGCCAACTTTAGCTGGCGTGTAGAAGGAGCTAACTGCTACTGTCTACCACAAGGGGCATGTCTAACAACGAGAGGGGCGCCGGTGGTCTCCGTGTCGAACATCCCCAACGATCGCTTGGCACCGGACGACATCTTCCCGCGGTCCCTTGCACCCAGGCAGCCCACACACGACTTCAGCACGCACAGCAGGTCCCTGCGGAAGCGCTCGCCCACAAACACGTAGAGGAAGGGGTTGAAGCAGGCGTGCATGTACGGCCAGGCTCTTGGCCACCTGCCCACCAGTCGCGCGAATCACCACGGCGCAGTCGGTGATGCTGCTGTTGACCACCTGCGTGGCCTGCAGCATCAGGTGCATGTTGTACGGCAGCTGGGAGAGGACAAAGACGACCACCACAGCCAGGATGACGCGCAGGGCCTTGTGCTTGTGGAAGCTGCATGCATACATTTGCAGAGTTACTCCAGAAATAAGAATATTTTATCAACCATAATAGTAATAAAATTGTAAAGTAATATATTTGTAGTCATTTTTTACCATGTCTGTGGTTGTAGATAAATTACCTGTTGACCTTTAATATAGTCAATATGTACACAATATCAGGTCCTAGCAGTTGTATGCATTTCTCTTTGTTGCGGTGTCGACAGGGTTTAATTTTGACAACAATACAAGCAGAGAACAAATAGAGAGAGAGGCCTCTTCCTCTTTCCTCAGTGGGCTGGAGGGTTTCCAGGTGTGACAGTTTCATGAAGACGCATGAATGCCCAACATGACGCTCCCCCAATGCCTCACTGTGAAACACACCGAACCGAGAAACACAACCAGGAAATCAGCATCCACCATCCGAGCATCCTTTGAGCTGCTTCCTGCTGCTCAAAGCCTGAGCACAGCAGCGTCTGCAGAAGGGCCAAATCACATCTGCTAGCTGTACCACCGAGAGGAAAACACCTCTTTGCATGTCTTTTCCCATGCCTCTTTAAATGTTTGTCCCTTTAAAGGTTCTAAGGCTTTGCTGAAGGATCTAGTGCCTCATTAAAGTTTCTAATGCCTTCATAAAGGTGCTAATGCCTTGTTAAAAGGTTTACTGCCTCGTTAAAGGTTCTCATGACTCGTAAAAGGTTCTCAGGCCTTATTAATGGTTCTATTGCCTCATTAAAAGGTGCTCACAACTGGTTAAAGGTTCTCAGACCTCGTTAAAGATTTGAATGCCTCGTTTAAGGTTCGATTTCCTTGTTAAAGGTACTCACCTTGTTAAAGGTTCTAACACCATGTTAAAGGTACTCACACCTCGTTAAAGGTTGTAATGCCACATTAAGGGTTCTCATGCCTTGTTAAATTTTCTAATGCCTCATTAAAGGTTCTAATGCCTTGTTTACAGTTCTCATGCCTCCTTCAGATTGTCATGCCTCTTGAAAGGTTTTGCAGGTTTGCGGCCTGCATTTTCTACCCCAAATCCCAAGCAATTGATTCTCAGGATGACAACAAGGGTAGGCCGTGCACAATAGAATCTTCCTCTGTATCCTACGACAACACCAGAGAAAACTCCTCCACTGCTACACGACCGTGAAGACTACACATTTTGATTAATAGCAGTGCAGTGAGTTCTTTCATCAAAAATCAGAAGGATTTTAGATATCCCAACCCCACAGCTGCAGTCCTGGGGGATTACATTTCCAGTAAGGTCCACTAATGGTGCTGCCACTCCAACCGACGAGGCGTTGAGCTGGAGTAGACCCTGGCGAGGCAGTATCTTCTGAGACACCTTAGCACTCATGCTAGACGTCAACGTAGAAGACACAAAGCTTGCCTACTCGCTTGTGTCTACAAGCTATAGAAGCGGTTTCTGATTTCAGACGTCACTCGTCCGTTGTGTTAAGTGCTCCACCTGTGTGTGTGCAGCCGTTCGGTCCCTCTGGACATCTGATCGCCCATGCGGAGAGCGCGCCCATGTGGGCCCATTGATTCCGTTCTGATGTCAGCGCATCTGTAGTTCGGGGGCAGAGAGACGTGTTGTCATTAATAATGGCGTACTGCCACCCGTATTGAATCAACAAGCGGTGGGGTGGCTTGTTGTTGATCTGGGAAGGGGGGAGGCCAGCTGTTTTGGGGCGCTGCATTGGGCTGGGGGCACACAGCTTCCGGTGATGTGAACTCAGAGACACGACAGCACCACAGAGACACGGAGAGAAGATGCTCTGTGACACGTAGCACTGTGGTCACGGGGAAACCATAAATACAGGAGAAGTTGAGGCTGGCCGTTCACACGCTGAAAGCAGAAGCTGAGTGACAAACACTTTGAGTCTTTTCCCTCCTCCTTCTGATCACTGTTGGTGAGTATGGTCATGATTACTTTTGGTCACTTTTTGGTTAGTTTTCATTAGTATTGCAGAACATTTCCGGATGTGGTTTACCTGCACTGCAGGTGGAATTAGAGGTGTCTAAGAAAATGTAGGAGGTCACACGATGAATATACAGTATATGCGGTAGATTTAATAGACAGTGCATTTTAAATATTGGCCTCTTTTCTCCTGTTTAGCTACAATGGACTTTAACACCACTGAGAATGAAACTGTAAGTACAACCACATCAGTAGTGCAACTTTTATTTTTTGTCACTTTTTTTTTTTATGTGAAGCACTCGTCATTTCTCTGCTGGAAAGCACGTTGAGCTACATTTCTTGTATGAAAGGTGCTATATAAATAGTTTTATTTACTTACATCAAATTAGGTACTATCACATAAAATATGTAATCTTGCATTAATTACAAAGTACAATTAAATAAATACAATGCATATAAACTATGAAAAAAAAGTCATTTATTTTCATAAATACGTACTCCGCATCCTGCATCGCATCCAACACAAACATTTGTACACATTCTAGGATCTAAGATGCTGTTTCGGTGTGTTAGCTTCAGTCAGTTTCCACTGTTAGCCCTAATCTAACTTTTAGCGCTGCACTAAACCGCTAGTGCTGCACTAACCTGTAGCGTGCGTGTAATCTCTGTCACATCTGTGTCAAACTCCCTGGTGCTGACATACACACTGCAGGGCCCCTCTACCACACACACACACACACACACACACACACACACACACACACACACACACACACACACACACACACACACACACACACACACACACACACACACCACAACCAACACCACCACCTGTAGCCCTGCTCCTCACTCACGTGCACCCACACACAAACACATACACACTCATGCACCACTTCTGCAAAACACAATCAACTTTCTGTTTCTGTGATTTGCGTTGGTGTCAGACCAAAGGTAGGCGGGACAGGGCAGTACTGTGTGTTCGGAGTTCCGACTTTTGACACGTTGCAGAAATAGCTACGGAAGTTGCTCGCCTCAAGTTCTCAGCCTCATGTCTTTGGATCAAAGCTCCGCCTACTAAACGTAAATGACGCAATCTCAACGAGATCCGTGTTTTCTCCTGGCCGTTCTCTCCAGGACCTGGGATCGGGATCAGGCTCAGGCTCAGGTTACCCTGACTACGACCCGGACATGGGCATCTGCCAGAAGGCCTGGGTGCGGAACTTCCAGCAGCGCTACGAGCCCCCGCTGTTCTCGCTCATCGTGGTGCTGGGCACCGCGGGAAACCTGCTGGTGGTCCTGCTCTACTCTGTCCTCCGGCAACCGCCTGAAGACCATACGGAACGTGTACCTGCCTGAACCTGGCCGTGGCCGACCTGCCCTCTTTCCTGGGCCATCGCCTGCCCTTCTGGGCGGTGGAATGCGGCCGCAGGGCTGGCGTCGGGCCACACCGGCACCGGCCTCTGCAAGGCCGTGGTGGCCGTCTACAAGCTGAACTTCATCAGCGGCATGCCTGCTTGCTCACCTGCACCAGCGTGGACCGCTACGTGGCCATCGTGCGAGCGAACCCGTGCCACAACCTGAGCCAGGGAGCGGAGGATGCTGTAGCAGCTGGGTGGCCTGCCTGGCCGCCTGGCTGCTGTCCGCTCTGCTGGCCCTGCCCGATTTGCTGCTCGCCGAGGTGAGCTCACCTATTGGTTTGTTATCCCCAATCTCATGAATAAACCACAAAGGGCCCACCAGTAGGGCTCGACTAAGTACATCTTCATCCACACCACACTAGTGTCATTTAGCATTATTATTTAGTCATTAAGTCATTAAAGGTGCAGTAGGTAAGATTTAAAGGAGGTATATTATAGCACCAGGTGTGAGCGTGATTAGCAAGCTGTTTCAAAAACTGGTTGGAATGGCCCCACTTGACATCACAAGTGGGAGTGTCCACCTAGAAGTATGCTGGATAGATCAGCCTACCAGCCTACCCAGTGGACTGTAGCAACTGGTAGGCTGATCTATCTACCATACATCTGGGTGGACACTTCCACTTGTGATTGGAATGGCTAATCACGGCTCACACCTAGCGGTATAACAGGAGTCCTTTAAGAGTGGTAATCTGAGTGTCACATCGTGAGCACACATCGTTATAATCCCACTGGCGAGGAAACGTAGGGAGAGAGGGAGACAACATTTTTTCTTGTTCTCTTCTTGCTCTCTTCCATTCTCTCTCTCTCTACAACTCTTAAATCTTACAGCACCCTTAAATTGAAGAAACTGAGGCGTACTTACATTTTTGGTTAGACTTGCAAGTTCCTCGGATACTAACTGGGATTTTCCTAAGATATTAACCAGGATATTAACCAGGATATCAACTCATGCCTTGTGCTTTAGGTGAGGGAGTCATTGGATGGTCCGACCTCCTGTGAACTGTTGTCTGGGACCCAGACCCGGACCAAGGTGCTGGTCCTGTCCCTGCAGGTGTCCGTGGGCTTTGTGCTGCCGCTGGCGGTCATGACGACCTGCTACTCCGTCATCCTGCGCACGCTGCTGCAGGCGCGCAGCTTCCACAAGCACAAGGCCCTGTGCGTCATCCTGGCTGGAGTGATGCAGCTGAGGCAGAGTAGCAAAGACCACAGACCTGGGTTCCCTCCCTTCCACCACCTCCCTCACCTCCTCTTCCTCCTTCTCTCCACCGTCGCCCACCTTCTCCTCCCCACCCTTCTCCTCCACCTCCTCCCCCCTTCCCCATCCTCCTCCACCTCCTCCTCTTCCTCCTCCTCCACCTCCTCCTCTTCCTCCTCTCCTCCACCTCCCCTCCTCCACCTCCCCCCCCCCCTTCCCCCCTCTCCCCGTTCTTGAATGTAGCCGCTGACTGCCCGTGTGTAACCCTGACAACGGAGGGAGGCTGTGAGAAAGCATCTGGTGTTGTGTTGTGTTGCATTGTTCTGGGCGTGCTGTCACCGTGTACGCCCCGTGCGCCGCCGCGGAGCTACGTGCGTTCAGCAACGTTGGCGGACCACAATAAAGCTGCGCACGGACCTGCTGCACTCACCGCAAGGGTCGTCAAACTGTCACTCGCCATAATGGGATGGATGCTGGCGTGTTGTTTCCTCCCTTGTTTGGGGTGGGGGTGTGGGGGTGTGGGGGTGTGTGGGTGGAGGTGGTGTTCCTCCTCGTGCTGAAGTAATTGCTCGGAGAGGTCACGGAGAGGAGCAACCAACCTGATGCACCGTTCACTATTTAGCCTTTGCAACACATTAGAGTAGAACTGTTGTTGAATGTGTGTGCATTTTTATGACTTGTTGTTATTGAGCTTATTTTGCTTTGCATAAATAACGCTAACTGTAACCCCTTCTGTAACCACCCAAACAGCCCAAACTTCTCAAACAGCCCAACTCTAACCCATCCGATCTAGCATTATGTAGCTCACCGTATATCTGTATCCAACTAACGGTAGCTAGTGTTACCTAAAAAATCTATGTAGCATTACGTAACTAACCCTAACGTACCCTGCCACCTTCAAACTCTTACCCCTTCTAACCGTAACAACCTTTTTATTACTTAACCACCCATACCTAACTCACACATTCTAACTCAAACACAAGTTTTTATTTTAGCTGCTTAACTTAACCTATCTAACCCTAACCCAACTAACTTTTTATTACTTAACCACTCTTACCTAACTTACCCTAGGCAACCCTAGCCTTAACCCAACATACTTTTTGATAACTTAACCACCCTTACCCAACTTACCATACCCCATGTATTATGGATCTTCATATTCTTCTATCCAAAGTACAAAGTACAATGATGTTGTTGACACGAGGTAGTCATGTTTACAGGAGGTGGTCAGTCAAGATGCAAGATTCAAGATTCAAGAAGTTTAATTGTCACATACACATACAAGATATGCAGTGAAATGAAAAAGTGTCGATGCCCAGCGGAATGTGCAATAGAACAATACAAATATCACAATTGATGGGAAGGAATTAGAAGTTCCACACTATTTACAGTCTTTACAGCAAAAGCTTTTTTTTCTTTTTTTTTTTAGGAATGAGAAATATGAGCAAATAGGAAAATAAACAGCAAGGCATATAAACAAGTAGGCATATCAACAACAAGGCAACATAAAAAATGATGTAGTAAGACTATGTGGGTGCATGTACTGTATACTACCTCTGTGTGTGCGTGCATGTGATCTGTTTTGTTGTTCTTCCGACAGGGAGCTGCTCGAGCAGGTGGCTGAGTTTGAGAAGACTGACTTTAAAACCACTAACAAGGTGTGTACTCCACTTTCGCAAATGCACACACACACACACACACACACACACACACACACACACACACACACACACACACACACACACACACATACACATACACATACAGTCACACACACATTACATTCTAATTACTTAGTGTAATACAAATTATGTAATAAGCTATTACTTACCTACTAACTAATGAGTTATTACCTATTATTTAGCACCAAGCTGATAATGGTGGGTAATAACCTATTACTTACCTACTAATGAAAGAGTACATGTTGTTTATCACCAAGGTGAACCAGGAGAGCAGTAAACCCAAGCTAGCACCTCTCAACGAAGGTGGCGTGTCTGAGCTCCTGAACAAGGTAAATAAACAGCAGTCCGGTTCACCCGCGTATTCCAAGTCATTTTAAACGCAGCAGCAGTGTCATGCAACCCATGTGTCTCACCCCGCGCCCACAGGAGATCACCAGACTACAGGAGGAGAACGGGATGCTGAAGACCAGACTGCGGAGCCTGGAGTCGCAGGTGGACCAACTCTCTCTGTCTATCTATCACTTTGCTCTCTTTGTCATTCTTTAGCATTGAGCGTTTACCTTACATCTTCAGTCATTTAGCAGACGGTTAGTCAACTTTTAGATAGCCGTCATTTGGGAGCAGGTATACGAGGGTGTGATTGTAGCAAAACTATTTAGAAATGTGTGTGGAGAGTTGTGCAACTGTATCTCAATCTGTGTGTGCATAATCAGATTCACAAATGTGTAAATATATTTATAAATGTTAACAGAGATTTGCAAATATGTATTCAGAATCAAACTGTGCGTAATTAGATTTGTAAATGTGTAGACAAACGTATAAATCCGTACATAGTGTAGATATTAATGGCGGAAAAGTTTAAGCATTTTGCTGGAGGTGGAAATACAGCCAAGTCATTGTTACAGCTCAGGCGAATGTACTTCTTGTAAGTCGCTTTGGACAAGAGTGTCTGCCTAATGCCCTAAATGTAAATGTAAATGTAAATGTAGACAGGTCATTAAGGTGCAAGTAGGGGTTAGACAGTACCGAGACAGGTCATTATTGAGGAGCAGGTAGGGGCTAGACAGTACAGAGACAGGTCATTAAGGAGCAGGTAGGGGTTAGACAGTACAGTACAGAGACGGGTCATTAAGGAGCAGGTAGGGGTTAGACAGTACAGAGACAGGTCATTAAGGAGCAGGTAGGGGTTAGACAGTACAGAGACAGGTCATTAAGGAGCAGGTAGGGGTTAGACAGGACAGTACAGAGACAGGTCATTAAGGAGCAGGTAGGGGTTAGACAGTACAGAGACAGGTCATTAAGGAGCAAGTCGGGGTTAGACAGGACAGTACACAGAGGGGTCATTAAGGAGCAGGTAGGGGTTAGACGGTACAGAGACAGGTCATTAAGGAGCAGGTAGGGGTTAGACAGGACAGAGACAGGTCATTAAGGAGCAGGTCGGGTTAGACAGGACAGTACAGAGACGGGTCATTAAGGAGCAGGTAGGGGTCAGACAGTACAGAGACAGGTCATTAAGGAGCAGGTAGGGGTTAGACAATACATTGGGGATCGAAGCCAGTGCCTTCCAGCTGGGAACGTTCTAACTACTAGAATACCCCCATGTTCCTCTTTAAGAATAGAATACACTCACAATGTTACTGCTTGGATGGTTGTTGAACGCTGTATGTTGTGTGTGTGTGTGTGTGTGTGTGTGTGTGTGTGTGTGTGTGTGTGTGTGTGTGTGTGTGTGTGTGTGTGTGTGTGTGTGTGTGTGTGTGTGTGTGTGTGTGTGTGTGTGTGTGTGTGTGTGTGTGTGTGTTCCAGGCCATGAATGTGTTGGATGAGAAGACGAGGGCTGAGCGAGCTCTGAAAGACCTGCAGAAGGTCCAGGGAGAACAGCAGGTAGTGGTTCGCCGGCTGCACTGACTCAACCTCACTCAGTCACAATCCCTTGTTGCTGTGCTTATGTTTTGCTTTATTTTACGTTTCCTGCCTTCTAAGCTGTTCCTTTCCTTTGTTTGTTTTTTTACATTTCCTGCCTTCTTAACGGTTCCTTTCCTTTGGTTTTCTTACCTCCTTGCTTCTTGGACATTTTGCGACGGTATGACCATCTTTAATTTTTGTTTGTTCGATTTCCTCACCCGGCTAGCGTTGAGAACCAAGATGGCTGCTGTGGGTGAATAAGGCCCATTATTCTGATCAAGTGGAATTTAAGAATAGTAAAAGTATTTTCTCCTCCCCGCCACCAGGGGGCGGCGCGGGACCAGGATCTGAGCAGCCTGGAGAGCACGGTGGCGGCGCTGAAGGAGGATTACGAGAAGTCGCTCAACGTGAACGCCGCCTCCCAGAAGGACCTGCAGCAGAACCTGGTTACTGCCAAACACGACCTGCTGCGCGTCCAGGAGCAGCTCGCCATGGCCGAGAAGGTCTGACCTCTGACCCTCTATCCCCTCACCCTCAGCCTTTCATCAGCCATTTACCCTCCACCCCCTGACCCCGCCACCCCCATTAGTGTACAAAGTTATGTTAGAAATGCTCACGTTTAGTTTTGAAGAGAAATCGTATATATACTAATGAAACAAACAATTGCTAGTACATGCTAGTAAATAACTCTAAAACTAATTTTGTGTGTGTGTCTGTGTGTGTGTGCGCATGTGTTCAGGAGTTGGACAAGAAGTTCCAGCAGACCGCTGCCTACCGCAACATGAAGGAGATGCTGACCAAGAAGAACGAGCAGATCAAGGAGATCAGGAAACGACTGCAGAGGTACGACTAACATCAGACTAGGTCACTAACCTTAACTTACCTGATACAGAAAGTGAACTCGCTGGGTGCTCACCATTAGTGATTGGCACTTCCGAGATGGTAACACACCTAGCATCACAGACATTAGCAAGGTTATCTAGGGGCATTCACATTCAGTTTGGATGTCTGAAAATTCGTCTTTGTCTGTGTCTGTCTTGTCGTAAAGGTACGAGTCCGACGAATGAGTTGCTGGTCGCCCCGGGCAACCAGCGTAGAACGACAACGGAAATCGGTGATGGCGAGCGAGGACCAAAAAAATTGCATAAACGTACGTACCCCCGTGTAACGTCTCCAAGACACGCCCCCACTTGATTCTGCCCGTCGCCATGCTGAGACCCGGCAACAAGAACGGGAGCGCTTCTGTCTGCTTTTACCCAGAATTCCAGTGTTCTAGAGAATATCACGTTGGCTAGGGTTGGACGTCGGGTTAAGTTTAGCTAGGTCTATCACTAGAACTACTGAAACGATAGCCAGCCAATCCTCTGATTGAATTCCTTCCTCTTAGTCTTAATCTAGATTAACTCTCTTTGTTCCAGATTCATTCCCATTCTCGAGTTCCCATTCCCGCCATGCCCATATCAGCGGTCTATGCAAATAACCATTCCCTTTGTCCTCTCCCTGGTCCTAATCTGGATTAATCTAGATTATGAATCTATGAATTAATCCAGATCGCTGTGTGCTTTCTAAGGAGGCCTTTGTGTGTGTGTGTTTAGTGTTTGCTTGACAGTTTGCAGTTAGTCTTGACAGGTCTGTAGCGTGGGTGCAGTTCACCCCCTGGCCACCAGGGGTGGTGTTACTGCCTGTACAACAGACTGCTATTACAAAGACATTCAGCCATCAGATTTTCTGATTTTAGAATTTACTTATTTACTTATTTTCAATAAAACTAACACAATCAAAACATGTAGCTTGGTATAATACAGTTAGGTCTCTAGTGTGCTTTGGCAGAGTGGTATTACAGCTACTGTTTGGATGTGTCGATGGAAATTGAAATGGTTACCTTGATTTCTTACATTTATATTTTTCTGCTATTCAATATATTGTATATCATATCAAATCGACGTACGGAACAATAGTGATCCTGAAAGATTGGATTCCAGGTTTCCTGATGGAGAAGATGGAGTGCATAGAGTATTTTTTATCTAAAAAAAAGTTTCTGTTGTGATTGAACATATGAGTACCTCATACGAGGTACTCAGATACTGATGATGTAATGCTCTTGTGGAGTGTGATACATCCTAGATGTTTTATTTATTTGTATTGTATAAAATCTAGGCTAAACAAGGCTGTAACCAAATTCGGGAAAAAACTAAAAATGAATAGAATAAAGTGTACTTTGAGTGATGCTGTGGTCTGTCTATATTGTTGGGGTATGTGGTATTACTGTGTGCACATTATTTTAGACCAGATGAGAAAAAAATCATTGCAAATAACAAAATAATTACATTTCAAATTCTTTTGGGTTCTCTATATAATAGCATTTATATAGTGCTTGGGTAAATGGGTTGCATTTATATAGTGCTTTTTTTTATCCAAAGTGCTTTACAATATTGCCTCACATTCATACACACATTCATACACCGGCGGCAGTGTCAACCATGCGAGGCAACAGCCAGCTCATCGGGAGCAGTTGGGGTTCGATGTCTTGCTCAGGGACACCTCGACAATTGGCTAGGCCAGGGGATTGAACAGTTGCCAGACAACCTCCCTAACTCCTGAGCCCTTGCTGCGACTTACAGAAGTACATTCGCCTGAGCTGTAACAATGACTTTGGCCGGTTATTTCCACCGTCCAGTCAAATGCTTAAACTTTTCCGCATTAATATCTACACTATGTAGGATTTTACGTTTGTCTACACATTTACAAATCTAATTACGCACAGTTTGATTCTGAATACATATTTGCAAATCTCTGTTAACATTTATAAATATATTTACACATTTGTGAATCTGATTATGCACACACAGATTGAGATTACAGTTGCACAACTCTCCACACACATTTCTAAATAGTTTTGCTACATCACACCCTCGATATACTGCTCCCAAATGACGGCTATCTAAAAGTTGACTAACCGTCTGCTAATGACTGAAGATGTAAGGTAAACGCTCAAATGCTAAAGAATGAACAAAGAGAGCAAAGTGATAGATAGACAGAGAGAGTTGGTCCACCTGCGACTCCAGGCTCCGCAGTCTGGTCTTCAGCATCCCGTTCTCCTCCTGTAGTCCTGGTGATCTCCTGTGGGCGCGGGGTGAGACACAATGGGTTGCATGACACTGCTGCTGCGTTTAAAAATGACTTGGAATACGCGGGTGAACTGGAACTGCTGTTTTATTTACCTTGTTTCAGGAGCTCAGACACGCCACCTTCGTTGAGAGGTGCTAGCTTGGGTTTACTGCTCTCCTGGTTCACCCTTGGTGATAAACAACATGTACTCTTTCATTAGTAGGTAAGTAATAGGTTATTACCCCACCAATTATCAGCTTGGTGCTAAATAATAGGTAATAACTCATTAGTTAGTAGGTAAAGTAATAGCTTATTACATAATTTGTATTACGTAACACTAAGTAATTAGAATGTAATGTGTGTGTGACTGTAATGTGTATGTGTGTGTGTGTGTGGTGTGTGGTGTGTGTGTGTGGTGTGTGTGTGTGTGTGCATTTTGCGAAAGTGGAGTACACACCTTGTTAGTGGTTTTAAAGTCCAGTCTTCCTCAAACTCAGCCACCTGCTCGAGCAGCTCCCTGTCGGAAGAACAACAAAACAGATCACATGCACGCACACACAGAGGTAGTACACAGTACATGCACCACATAGTCTTACTACATCATTTTTATGTTGCCTTGTTGTTGATATGCCTACTTGTTTATATGCCTTGCTGTTTATTTTCCTATTTGCTCATATTTCTCATTCCTAAAAAAAAAAAGAAAAAAAAGCTTTTGCTGTAAAGACTGTAAATAGTGTGGAAATTCTAATTCCTTCCCATCAATTGTGATATTTGTATTGTTCTATTGCACATTCCGCTGGGCATCGACACTTTTTCATTTCACTGCATATCTTGTATGTGTATGTGACAATTAAACTTCTTGAATCTTGAATCTTGCATCTTGACTGACCACCTCCTGTAAAACATGACTACCTCGTGTCAACAACATCATTGTACTTTTGTACTTTGGATAGAAGAATATGAAGATCCATAATACATGGGGTATGGTAAGTTGGGTAAGGGTGGTTAAGTTATCAAAAAGTATGTTGGGTTAAGGCTAGGGTTGCCTAGGGTAAGTTAGGTAAGAGTGGTTAAGTAATAAAAAGTTAGTTGGGTTAGGGTTAGATAGGTTAAGTTAAGCAGCTAAAATAAAAACTTGTGTTTGAGTTAGAATGTGTGGAGTTAGTTATGGGTGGTTAAGTAATAAAAGGTTGTTACGGTTAGAAGGGGTAAGAGTTGAAGGTGGCAGGGTACGTTAGGGTTAGTTACGTAATGCTACATAGATTTTTTAGGTAACACTAGCTACCGTTAGTTGGATACAGATATACGGTGAGCTACATAATGCTAGATCGGATGGGTTAGAGTTGGGCTGTTTGAGAAGTTTGGGCTGTTTGGGTGGTTACAGAAGGGGTTACAGTTAGCGTTATTTATGCAAAGCAAAATAAGCTCAATAACAACAAGTCATAAAAATGCACACACATTCAACAACAGTTCTACTCCAATGTGTTGCAAAGGCTAAATAGTGAACGGTGCATCAGGTTGGTTGCTCCTCTCCGTGACCTCTCCGAGCAATTACTTCAGCACGAGGAGGAACACCACCTCCACCCACACACCCCCACACCCCCACACCCCCACCCCAAACAAGGGAGGAAACAACACGCCAGCATCCATCCATTATGGCGAGTGACAGTTTGACGACCCTTGCGGTGAGTGCAGCAGGTCCGTGCGCAGCTTTATTGTGGTCCGCCAACGTTGCTGAACGCACGTAGCTCCGCGGCGGCGCACGGGGCGTACACGGTGACAGCACGCCCAGAACAATGCAACACAACACAACACCAGATGCTTTCTCACAGCCTCCCTCCGTTGTCAGGGTTACACACGGGCAGTCAGCGGCTACATTCAAGAACGGAGGAGAGGGGGGAAGGGGGGGGGGGGGCAGGTGGAGGAACAGAGGGAGGTGGAGGAGGAGGAAGAGGAGGAGGTGGAGGAGGATAAGGGTGGGGAGGAGGTGGAGGAGGAGGGGGATAAGGGTGGGGAGGAGGTGGAGGAGAAGGGTGGGGAGGAGAAGGTGGGCGACGGTGGAGAGAAGGAGGAAGAGGAGGTGAGGGAGGTGGTGGAAGGGAGGGAACCCAGGTCTGTGGTCTTTGCTACTCTGCCTCAGCTGCATCACTCCAGCTGGTTTCAGGAGTGCACATAATAACCACCCCACCTAGTGAACAAAAAACATCCAGCTCGCTCGCTACACAAAATCCGTCCATCTCGCTAGCTACACAAAATCCATTCAACTTGCAGCCAGGCTTAACCTGAACTAACAAGAGAGACCACATCACTCCAACTCTTGCAGCACTAAATTGGCTCCCTGTCTATACTACAGAATCCAGTTCAAAGTTCGATTCCTTAGCTTTAAAGCCCTGCATGGTACTGCTTCTGCCTCGGACCTCTAGGACCTCAGCTCGCTTTATCACAACAACAGGCCCCTTAGGTCCTTAGAACTAGCCATCCTAACTAACATATTTGTATGCACTTCCACATGGCACTTGGCATGGTTTTTAGCATTTTTTTGTGTATGCACTCTTGTTTTTATTATATCCCTAATTTGGACTGCATGGTTATCATCTGTGTGTGCACTTGTACTGTAAATGGATTGCATTTATATATCGCTTTTATCCAAAGTGCTTTACAGTTGCCTCACATACACACATTCATACACCGACGGCGGTGTCAACCATGCACGGTAACAACCAACACGTCAGGAGCAGTTAGGGTTAGGTGCACTTTAAGGAACTTTCTAAATAAACTTGAACTAGCGTGTGACAAGCATCCCCCGAGAGAGCTGCAGAACATCTTGCACGCCCCACCTACATTCCAGATGTTGCATCACACCCTCCTAGCGAGCTACACTCAGCCACCCGTGCTCCGAGCTCCACCCTGCCTGCGTGCCTCACCTGTTCTCCAGCTCTGAGATGTCGGTCTGCAGCCGCAGGTAGAACTTGTCGGCCTGGGAGAAGAGCTGGCGGAGCAGCAGCACGTTGGTGTGGGCCGTGTTGATCAGCTCCGTCTCCACCTCGCCGCCCACCACCGCCTGCAGACCCTCCAGCATCTCCCGCACCTCGTCCACCGTGAACGTCTCCTCCACCAGCCTGCAATACACACACACACACACACACATGTACACGCACACACAAAACACAGACACAATATACAACATACATACATACACGGCCACAAACAGGCAATCAATACAGGCACACAACACACAACAGACAAGCAATACACAACACACAACGTATAGGCACAACACACATACACACAGGCACAAAACACACCCCACACAATAAACAATATACACACAGACTCAAACAAGCACAAAACACACACACAGACAAAGAAAGGCACAGACACAGATAGAACACATACAACCCATTAGGTGACAGCAATGATTCCAAAAATAGCATTATAAACCCAATGTATTGAAGCTCATTTATACATTGTAATGTATGACTTCTTCAGCACCTGCTGTCCTTGAGTTCCTCAAAACAGGTGTCGATGGTCTTCAGCCTCAGGACTCTCTTGGAACGAGCGAACCGCATGTAATTGATGACTTCATTCTGGTGGTGCTCGTTGAACCCGAATTCAGCCTACACACATATATAGAAAGACAGTCGATGGAAAAAGGGGAACTGTGCAGTTACAGGTGGTGGGGCCCTACCCAGTGGACTGTACCAACTGGTAAACTGGTCTGGGCACTATACATCTAGGGGCGGACAAGCCCTCTGTTGATGTCAATGCATCACAGTGACAGTTTTAGCCACATGACAATTTTGAAAGGGCTGTAAGAGATTCAAGGTTCAAGATTCAATAACTTTATTTGTCACACACACACACAAACACACACACACAGGATATGCAGTGAGATGAAAAGTGGCGAAGCTCAGCGGAATGTGCAAAAGAATACTAAAGATAACTTGAATTGGAGGGATCACAATCACAATATTGAGTGGCTAACACACCTCACACCTGGTGGTATAACAGGGCCCCCTGAAACATAAGCCTAAACTGAGGGAGCCTCCCCCATCGACGGGCTGTAGGGTGATAGACCCGTTGAGTCAAGCCGCAGACATGATTACACGACACCAGTGTGCAAATGTCAGCTGTTGAGATAGTAACGTGACAGGAGATGAGCGACAGGACGAGATAGAAAGGGTAGTTGTCCATGTCCATGTGTGTATGTGTATGTGTGTGTGTGTATGTGTGTGTGTGTGTGTATGTGTATTGTGTGTGTGTATGTATGTGTGTGTGTGTGTGTGTGTGTGTGTGTGTGTGTATGTGTGTGTGTGTATGTATTGTGTGTGTGTATGTGTGTATGTGTGTGTGTGTGTGTGTGTGTGTGTGTGTACGTCGTGTAGTCAGAGCACTCGGGTGACGTCGCAAGGCACAGACGACGGACGAGACTTACCATCACGTACGGTACGCGGTGTTACTCGCTAGCTTGCTGTCGCTGGAGCTAATCACACAACACTGATCTCCGCCCGGGCTTGAAACGTAACCTGAGAGTAGCTGCTGTTTACATTGATATCGAATGATTATCAAATCAACGCTTCAGACGTGGCCTGTGCCAAAGTGTTGGAAGCTAATCTGCAGATTTGCTCGCCACCGCCGCCGTCCAGTGTTGTTGTGCGTCGCGGGATCGCGCCTTGGTAACGGGGATAGCGTCATCTCCTTGGTTACCAGGGCGTCATCTCCTTGGTTACCGGGGCTGCGTTCAACGGCGGTGCGTACCGTTGGTTTATTATCAATAACACAGAATCATGAGCTGTGGGCCAGTGATTAATGTCATGCTTGTTCATGTCTGTGTACATCGCTATGAAAGGTCTATATACAGTAAAGTGGCCTGTCAGCATAATAAGCATAATAGTGTATGTTTTACATCATACTTACATACATGCATACTACTTACAATTAAAAATGTTATTGATCAGGAGCTCAGCAACAACAATATATTGTTGTTGCTGTTGTTGTTGCTGTTGTTGTTGTCAGTAATAATGATTGTCCTAATAATACAAATAATACTAATAAGAATAATACTAACGATAATAATAATAATAATAATTTACAATCATTACACAACACAATGACACAAATGACACAAAAGATGACTTAATTCAATCTAAATCGAATCGAATTTCCTTGTTGCGGGATACATGTTAGTTTTACTTTAGTCGGAGGTGACTGTGTTAGATCACGAGAGAGATCGGAACCTATGAAAGGAATTTCACTTTTGTAGTCAAGTAAACCAAGAGTACCCCCCCCCCCCCCCCCACACACACACACACACACACAACCCACCCACACACATACCACACACACACACACACACACACACACACAACACACATCTAATTCAATTACGATGTTTATTTGGTCAATGTTATTAGGGCAATAATACACTGTATTGTGTGTATATCTTGGGTCTGTCCCTTAATCCCCCCCCAAAAAAGTACAAAGCATCCATGTCATCAAACTCCAACTAAACAAATTAGGCTGCATGATTGTTTTAGCTGTCTTAGTAGTATTGTTAGGCCAACACTGAAGCTAAACACATGCACTCAGACTCATTTGAGTGCATGTGACCCAAATCAAAGCAGCAAGACGTCCTCTTGGTTAATAAGAAGTGTCCCTCTACCAAAGGCCACAGCAAGCTGCCCCCCCTTCTTCCCGCGCTATCTTTGATTGGATTACACTAAGGGGCAGCACATGGTCGCCCATATACTGCATCAGATGTCTCTCACAGCGTGACTGTACACCATCCTTCAGACCTCCACCACTACACCACTACACCACACAGACACACACACACACACAGGACTTTCACTTCCTCCGTTCGGACTCAGAAAAGCAAAAGGGCCAAGATGTTTCCACTCTACCTCCAATCGCGGTGAGTCTCATCACCAGATGGGGGGGGGGGGGGGGGCTCCCTGTGTGGTTGCTGTGTTGTTGTTGTTGTAGGCCTTATATTATTATTGTGTGTGTGTGTGTGTGTGTGTGTGTGTTGAGGGTTGCTTTGGGCGGAGCAGAGAGAGGTTTTTCGTTTGTTATTAATATGGTCTTCGTGAATTGTGTTGCAGCAAGACCATTCAGAGGTCTTGCGTTTGAACTGGTGGTCTCTGCCCCCCCTCCATCGTTGACACGTTGCTTTGCTTGATCTATGTTTTAATCTCATTACCGTTTCCTCAAATGAGTGTTTATTTTAGTATTTATAGGCGTCCTTTTGATTGGGAATTAGTTTGTATGCACGTAAAAGTAAAACAAACTCCCACACATAAATGTCAACGTGTCTATTTTAGAGATCCTGATTAGTTTAGTATTATAATATGTGAAGATTTAAAACATTTAAAAAAATGCCTGCATCTCAACTGTTTTAATTGTTTACTGTTTTAATGATTGGTTGTGGATAATTCATATTAAATAGTGCTGAACATTACATTTCAAAGTCATGGTTTGGTAGTATTAATGTAATATTGTAAAATCAAGATGATAATATTCATATCCCAGTTTATTCATGAGAAGGGGAAAAGATGTTCACAAACTCCTTTGAATGGATGGCTGCCAAGACAACTGTTCCTATTTTATAGATGTGCTAATAGGCTGACATTACCAGTGGATTCTGGATCTGGATCTCTTCCCTGGATCTTAATCAGGAATAACTAGCCTACAGTCTTTCTATTAGGGTATTTCATTGCTTCATATTATTTGAACTTAACTTAACTAAATGGAGACGTAAAAACTAACGCACTTTAGTTCACTGTAATGAAGCAGACATGATTGACGCATTAGTGCACTGCAGAAAATACGCCGGCAGAGGGCGCAGTTGTCCCGTTTTGGACATGGCACACGTCACCTTATACACAACGTTAAGTTGTCTGATAAAACCATGGCTGTGCTACTACTAATGTCGGGCGTTTTTCTGATAATATATCCGTGTTTTCGGACATGGTGGCCAAACGGATTTGTGTGTCGAGGATGGCGTTGGAAGGTTTCGATAAAACAGTCGTCAAATAGCAATATCAATCGTTTTCCTGTAATTTGATATTTTAATTCATTCTAGGGCCACATAATTGCTCGGAAACACTCGGCGCGGTTGCCATTCAAACATATTAGTGCACAATGAAGCAAACGAGATCATCCGTTGTCCTCCTCATCCTCACGCTGAGAAGCTGGGGCGCGCCCATTTGAACCGCTTCGCTTCTCAACTGATAACCCCGGTGTACAGTAGTACGAACACTGACACACTGACTGACTCGGGGTCAGCCGCCACAGCCGACAACGGACCAACAATACAAAGCACAGCACACCCCCGCCGCGCCCTCCCTCCACCGCGCGTCCCGACCAGAGGGCTGACCCTGGATCAGATCCAACGCCGGCGCCACTTCCTGACCAACCAAATCAGCTGACAGCCGCGTGACAGGACACTGGCCTCGCGCATGCGCCCCTGGGGCCAGCCTCTTTCGGTATCGAGGAACATGGCAGCGTCCTGAGTCTCCGGGCAGGGCGGCAAGAGACAGACAGACAGACAGACAGACAGACAGACACGGCACGGTAACGGAACACCTTCGAGCGGGAGTCGGGTTTGGACGACGGAAGGAACGGGGCACCGGGAGGAGGGCGGCGGCGGGGGGGGTGGTGGCTGAGTGGCTGAGTGGACGACAACAACAAACGCAGCGTTTCGCGCAGGTAAAACACGTCTTTTGAATGACTCTCTGGCTCCCCGGGTGAGATCGCGTTCCCCGCTGCTAGGAGCCAGAGCCAGCGGCAGCCCGGCCACGGCAGAGCCCCGCGCTACGATGTTAGCTGCTAAGTTAGCCTCAGAGACACTTGGGGGGTGGGTGGGGGCGTCTAACAGCACACAGCGCCGCACGGACGTGGACGTGAGCCGCTGCGGCTGTGGCTGTGGCTGTGGTTTGCACAACACGTCCACGTCCGTGTCAGTGACCAGTAGATCACCATCACCCCCCCCCCCCCCCCCACGCTTACTGCTTCCTCACCACTTGACAGCTAATCGCGTCAAACCACAATCAGGAGCTTCCGAGCCAATAATGGAGACAATCCGCAGACTGCAGAATGACAAACAAACACTTTGAGTTTAAATGCAACTTTTTCTATCGTAAGGTTTGAAGTCACGTGTTCAGATCTGTGCTTTAACTTGATAACGCGATTGATCCTCTCGCTCTCTCTCTCTCTCTGTGTGTGTGTGTGTGTGTGTGTGTGTGTGTGTTGTACATAATGGCCCTTGCAGCAACGAGCTATTGCCGTTCTGACACATGATGTGAGGATGCGGATGGCAACAACATAAAACCTATCGCCAGTGATGTCATGGACTACTTTGTATCATGGCAATTGCATGAGATTAACAGAGTATGTCCATTTCCACACTTCCAGACTACTGCATGTGCATGTTGAATGGAGACAGGAAGCGGTTGTGTGACATTGTCAGCTTCACACACTTCAGTTTCAGTTGCAGAGAAGTTTCAGAAAAGCTGTTGTGTGTATGTATGTATGCACAATGACATTTCTGCTGGTTGTTATGATGACTATTCATAAGCCGACCAACATCCTCCACTGTGCAAAAAATGAAGCAATTAATTTGCTCTTGGTCTGTTGTTGTATGTACCACCTATTCAGCATCAGACGGCCTCTGCCTTTGTTTATCTGTCTAGTGGTGAAATAGTGTATTTTCCCCGGTAGGTGGCACAGAGCCCTGCTAGTTTGCATTTAAAATCAGTTTCAAGCCTTTGGTCAAGGACAAGTGGCCACCATGAATCTAGTCTTTGTCATGGCTAGTCACACACTAGGATCTCTCCTCTCAGATAGATTTAACCCAGGGTTGTTACAAGTCCACTGAAACACCAGTTTGTTTTCAGAGCGTGAGCCATACAACCGACATTGCTAACCCTAGAAGTCATGTCGCCGCCTTGTTGCTGGAGAAAGACCATTTTCTTTTTTTAAAGCCACGTATTGATCCGAGCTAAAAGCTGGGAGGACAGTCAGTCACATGATCCCACCGCTGGAATGTGCCTTGATCTTTTTATAAATCATCGTCATCATCATCATCGTCACTATAGTGGAGTTAGAGTGCTCTGGCTGGTATCGGACCACGGGGCCGCGAGTCTGGTCAGTCGTAGTGTCTCTGAACGTTCCTCCTGTCTGGGCTTAGCCATTCATTCACCCTACAGCCGCTGGGGGTGCAGCAGCAGCAGCAGCAGCACCATAGCTCCGTCACTCTGACTCTGGAGGCCGGCGTCTACGTGCAGGATATTTACGCGTTAACGGGGAATGACCGGGGACTGTTTCAACCCCTCGCTCAGGGCAGTTCCTCTGGCGGTCAGACGTGCAAGGGGCTCGGTGCGGCCTGTGTGTGTGTGGGAGTGGGGGGGGGGGGACAACGACGGTTCTGATGAACGGCGGGCCGCATCACCTGGACCTGTTCCGCCGCTCTGCTTACCCCTCCAGCAGTTATTGCGAATTTGTCACCGGGAAGGAAGCGGGAGCGCATCAGAACGCTGACTCAGCCTGTCGTGGCGAGGACCGGTTGTAAAGCTAACTCTCTCTCTCTCTCTCTCACTCTCTGTCTCTCTCTCTCTCGGGCGCTCAGAGAGGAAGTGCACGTGTGTGGGATCTGCTGGACCTGCAACTATTTTTCTCTCTCTCACTTTCCTGGATTTCACTTGCTCATCCTGTGGTCTGCTGCTGCTGCTGCTGCTGCTGCTGCTGTTGTGTTGTCTGCCTCTATGTGTCCCGGCGGTAGCTCCCAGCGTGGGAACCGCCGTCGCTTCCATGAATGGCGGAGTCCAAGTACACATGTCTCGCAGCCAAACACGTCTGGCTGAGCCCCGGGTGGTATGTTCTAGTCGATCTGTGTCAGAGTGTTTTTGGGGACTGCGTTCCCTCGGTGGTGACGGAGCGTTAACGTTGACGCGTCGGGATTACAGCGACGCAGCGCTTCCACGACCCGGATCTCCTTCCCGTTTATTTGCTGAGCAATGCTGGTTTATCTGGTCGCTCTCCCCCTCCTGCCTCACGGGCCAAGAGCTACCCACAGACACAGCAATAGATGTACCCGTACACAGATGTAGGGCTGGACCATATGTCAGTATTATATCGACATTGCGATAATGAGACTAGATATATTGTCTTAGATTTTGGATATTGTCGTCATATCGATTTGGCGTAAGGGCCGTCTTTTCCTGGCCGCATTACAGTAAAGTGATGCCATTTTCTTACCAGACTCTAGCTGTTTTGTTATTTGCAGCAATTCACACCAGAGTATATGAAATTAGGCCTAACCATGTGGTATATGGTATATAAAAAATATAGACTATTTATTTATTTATTGAATGACCAGAAAACATGCTATGTCGTGATCAAGCTATTAAATGACATATCAGGATAGGTTTTTGCCATATCGCCCAGCCTTACATAGATGTATAAGATAAGATAAGAAAGAACTAATCCTGATGGAAATTCATGAATACATTATGAACATTATGAGCTGCATGTCATTTTATTGATTCAAATCCTAAGACATGGAGTGCTCTTGGCGGACCAGACTGGGCCTGTTACACTGCCAATTCTGAGCATTGTGTCCAGGAGGTAATCTGGGGCTGATTCTCCAATCGGCGACCATTTTGGATCCACCCTCAGAGAATAAGTAGGGGGGGGCTAACAGACGTCTCCTCTCCTTTTTAATCACCCCAGGAGCGTCTCTGCTGCACGCCCTCTGACCCTGGAGAATGTCACATGTCTGTGTGAAGTGTGTGTGTGTGTGGGTAAAGTGTGTTACATAAACCTGAGGTGGTAATGATGGTCGGGGAGGTGTCGACGCAGCGTTTTAGTGACCTGATGTTTTGGACAGGTCACATGACAGACAGCCAGGTCACATGACATCCCTCCCTGGTAGGGCACTCCAGGGAATCCCCTTTTCCCATGGCCTCATCCTTAAACCCAAATGATTGTTTGCACCTCAATGATGTTTAAATAAAGAACCTGTTGTGATTGTTTATCGTGTTTATTTCTTGTGTTGTGCGTTGTGTGTTGCTGGTGATTAAGTGTGTGAACGCTTGTTTCCCATCTCGTAGGTCTTGCAGGAAGATGAACGTCATCAAGGAGAACAGAGACCTGGCCTGCTTCTACACGACCAAGCACTCGTGGAGAGGAAAGTAAGAGACGATTGTTCATGTTTTCCCTCCTCCTGTGTACAGTGAGCATGTAGACGTGGACACACACACACACGCACACACACATGCACAGGTCACCTGATTGACCACAAGTCTCATGGAAGTCACACTGTGAGAAGAGAAACTGGTAACAGGTGTTCTATCATCTCTTTACATCTGCGCACGAGCGAACGATCTTCAGACACCGCTGTAGATGTCTCTGATATGGACTCGTGGGTGTTTTTTTAAAGAGCTAAACTGTGTCAAATGGTATTCCAGGTGAACAGAGGTAGGAGGGGGGGGGTGTGGCTGGGTTGGATGACATGTCATTCCATTGATATGCGTAGCTTTATTGTTCCCAAACAATAGGAGAGAGAGAGAGAGGAGAGAGAAGAGAGAGAGCCCAAAAAAACAACCCTTCTCGGCAGCCACTGAACTACTTACCCCGATGCCACGCCGTAACATATGTTGCACCTGCTAGATGAAGTGTTTGTGGCTAATATGCTAGCCGCAGCGGTTGTAGCTATCCTGCAAGCTAACAGCCTACATATGTACAGTATATTGCTGTCCAACTTGGAACAGCCTTGATTGATTGATTGAGCCTAAATCAAGCTCCTAGTCTTATACAGTGTCTGTCATGTATTGCATCTCTTCTGAAAACCCCATTACACACAGTACTGTGGATGTTATGAACTGACGTAATGCTGTACTAACCAAGCCGTTAACGTACAGGAACAATCTGCATGCTATATATGCACTCCAGCTCCCCTTTGCACAGCGAACCCGATGGGATCACATTACCTGTCAATAGCAGCATGCTAAGTGGCTAGTTCTTATTAAGGCCTTCCATTCATCAATGCGGTCACATTACCTCAGAGGCTTGCTCCTGACACGCACAAGTGGGCGTGTACACGCGCGCGCGTGTTTGTGCTTGTGCACATCCTTCTAATGCCTTCTGAACCACGCATGAGGGACAGTGTTGGTTTGTTCCGACTGACCGGCGAGGTCGGAAGTCACGGAGAGAAGAGACTCTGTGTTATTGGAAATAAAAAAAAAAGAGCGCCTTGACTGTCTGTTGAAGTTCTGTTTATTCATATTATTGACTTGAAGTGTAATGTATAGCAATCATCAAAATGTTCTCCAATTCTCCCAAGTCCCAGTATTGTAATAATGTTTAGTAATAATGCAATAATAATTTCTCAGAACATTGTATCACAATCTACCATCTATGATCTTGGCCCTATTTGATAAGCAGATTGATTCTCACCAGATAATGATCTTATCACAGTCATCGAAAGTAGGCCTACTTGTAATTATTTGATCATTTCTATTTTTATGCAACCTTTATTAAACCAGGTTAATCAAATTCTTATCAATTTCCCCCGAGGGAGACTTGAGCAAAGACAGATATAAACATTTAAACAACAGACTTTGTTGTTTAACTCAATTAGAGGGGCCATATGTAACAATGGCAGAGATCGTTGACAATGGGTTTCGTGATGAAGTGCAATCAATGTGTTCCATATAGAACCTTTAAGCAGCCCTGCCTCGTTAAGCAGCCTCACTAACGAGACAGCTCGTTTAGGGCTCTTAATCTCCTGGCCAGGGAGCAGAACCAGGAAGAGCTGCACTGTTGTGGTGTCGGAGACCAGACCAATCACAGCTCTCCACTGTGAATACATCATCAGCCCGACACCCACCCACCCATAATTACAAGCATCTTTAATTAGCCTGCCCTCTGTGTCCTTCTCTACGAGGACGCACTCAACAGGTTGTTGAACACCCGAGGGGGCGTTGCCCGGGCACCCGCTTGAAGTGCCCGCCCACACGAATGTCTGCTTCTATATTCAAGTGACCAAAAATAAAACAGTTTTGATTTACTTCAGTCCTTCCTGACTAGATTAGGTATGGTAAAGTTTTCTAGGTTCCTATGTTCTATTGTTGACTATTCTAGATGTATAGTGTGATTTCTCTTCTCTTAGGAGGCTGGAACAATTTACACTCATACACTCGCGCTCATTTCTTAGTTATTCTGAATGGAAACAGGAAGTGTCTTTCTCATGGTTCCTTCCTCTCTTTCCTCACTGTGTTGTGATTTGTTTTAGACGGCCAATGTTGTCTTCCGTGCGCCCGTGAAGAAGCCCTTCGACACTGATTTGGGGTGTCGAAGGTTTGGGGCCAAACAATGAGACTTGACTCTGCTGCTTTCCAAGCTGTCTGTGGCCTCTTCACCTTGTTGCATCACAAGAGCATCAGCTCTGGCACCTCTCTTATGGAGTGTGGATGCTCTGTGGTCCTCTGCATTTCATGTCTTCATAGGACTAGAATACCACCTGTCCACCTCATACATTAGTCAAACGTTATGCTAATCAGCCTCCATTCTCTCTGTAATCTCTCTCTCCCTGTTCTTCAAACACTGAAATCAGGACAGCACCATCTGCTGATTGTGATTGTGATTGTGGCTCAGAGTTGCGTGGCATTATTTGTATGCGGTGCCAAGTGACATCACACTATGGATTGTTTTGATGCATGACCGAGGCTATGTGCTCTTGTACCCATGTAGCACAAGATATTGGGAAAACATTTGGGGAAAAATGCGTCCCTGATATGTCTCAAATTCAATGCAACAGTATACTGCATCTTTACTCTTGATTCCCTAAAGTTTTTGGAGAATGAACTCTTCAACTACCCCCGTGCTTCTTAATGGTTAATCATTTACATCATATTGGAAGGAAAGTAGCTCAGCAGTTTCGACAGATACAGGAAGTTGGCGTATCCTCTAAAATGAGACATGGTTATGTTTATCATGATCTATTTATACGGGGCACTACAATTGGCATGAAGTTGAATTTGAACAAGTTGCAGAACTATATTCATTGTTATGTTGTACATATAAGTATAATATTGTGTGTGTGTGTGTGTGTAAGATGCAATAACTCTTTCGTTCTCCTTGCGTTGTTGCTGTAAGGTGATGCTTGCAAGGAAGCGAGTTGCCGGCTCAGAATATAATCTGTTGGCTAACACTTGTATGTAATGTTCTGTGAGGACCCACAACATGTTGAGATGTGAGAGTAGAGTTGCGTTTGTGAATGTGGCAATGTTGTTGACAGCATTTCTGTACGTGTTCCCGTGAAACTTTGAACAGCTGCACTTTGCGTTTTTGTTTTTATACTGTGCTCCAAGTGTCTCATGAAATTGATTTTTACGAAGAGGTTCAATTCCATGGACTCTGTTAAAAACAAGCAGGTGACATCAGCTTCTCGGATCTCATGCTAACAGCCGGCTAACAGAGGCCCTATTGCATGACTGGGACCAATGTGGCCCGTTAGCCATGCTCATGTTGTGCACAGGCATGCATGTACCACCTTCGTTACACTCCTCCTTTCACTGTGTGGGTGTGGGTGCGGTGTGTGTGTCTGTCCTCAGCTGCAGATGTGCTCTATCAAAGCCATGCATGGCTTCGTCGTCAGCAAGCCCTCCTCCTCATTCCTCGTCAGCACTCAAGTGCTTTTGGTTTTTCCTTTGAAAAAAAATCTGTCTGCTCCGAGGCCGTCGTCTAGAGGCTCTGTTCAGTAGATCAGAGAGAGGAGGAGGGGTCGGGGTGTGTGTGTGTGTGTGTGGTGTGGGGGGGGGGGGAGTACTGTTGATCATTAAAAGTTAAAGCTCATAAAATGTCCTGGTTGTAATCCAAAAGAGAGTTAAACATTGGTTATTATCCTGAAAGGTGTGTGTGTTTGTAAATGATGAATTAGATCCCTCTAGATAGCGCTCTATTATTTAACACGGTTGCCAACTTCCTGCTCTGCGTTTATCTTGAAAGGCTGCTCATGCATTGTGGGTAACGGATGGATATTTTGATGATGGGCGTCGCGGATGATCACATGACGTCCTCATCATGATCCTGGAAGGACGTGGCTCTCCTTGACGCATCAGTCCATCATCGATGTCACCCTCTGATGTCATCGCGGTGACATCATCGTGATTGGCCGTGTGACATTGCAGTGTTTGTTTTATTCGATTAAATTTCTGTAATGTCGGGGCATTCTGGGCAGGGGGTATTCTGGGCTGGTCATCTGTCCATCGCCTGTTAATGCATAATTCACCAGCCATGTGACACCACTCGGCTAGCTGCTCGTGCTATCCATTAAGCTAACCGTTCAACTCCAAGGTCCAAGCTCTGAACAAAGAGAATGGCGGAACGAGAAACTGTTCTGAAAATCTACAAAATAGAAATACATTTAAAAAAGGCAGAATAACAAAAAGAAACGGGATGCAGTATCAATTCAGCATTCAGGCTTTCATTAACTAACATCAACTGACATTAACTGACTTCCCTGACTTTAACACACGTCACAACATACAACATACATCGTCATGTGACCTGACATCAACTGACAAACTAAACTTGTTTTGGACAAGATGTCTCATCTCAAGGGGTTTATCCCATCTAATAAACTTGAATCGTCATCATCATTAAAGGAGGTACGAGGCAGCAGCGCTGGCTGGTGAATCAATGCGCGTCCTCTGTTGAATACAGACCACTCACTGCGTGTCGTTAATCAAGGACCACAGGACACGCAGAGAGCATCGTCTGCATGACTCATAGGGGTGTGGTGGAGGAGGAGATGGATCCAGTCACCCTCACCCTGGCAGCAGAATAGAAACACTAGTGAGGCCTGTGCCCTGGGCTGATATCTGCCCGTTTGTGTTAGCTCATTAGGACACTACACATGTCACGCTTTTGGCAAAATGATGGATGGAGCATTATTATTATATATATATATATATAATATATATATAATATATATGTATAGCCCGTCTAGAGATGGATGGCTAATATGGAGATTGAGTTAGAATAGATTGAATGGATAGTAGATCCTCCACGAGAACAAACATCCTCCTAGCCAATCGCATTTCAGAACCAGTGGAATTTCCTTGTATTTGTAGTTTTTCTGTTCATTTTGGTTCAAACATTCTGACTCATCTCCTCACTGCTTCTTCTATCCATTGGCTTGTTTTTTTTTCTCCCATCTTCTGCATGGTGTGTGTGGTGCACCCCCGTGCTAAAGGTTTCGCTTATACCTGCGGTGTTACGAGACTTTATTTACACGATGCAGTGCTAATAACACCAAAGTGCCACACTGAAATTATCACACACACATACACATACACACACACACACACAGTGGGTGTTGTCTTTTTCACTGGTGGTCCAGCAAACTTTTTTCCAGTGGATGTAACTCTAACAAGACAACAATGGAAACACTTATGTGCAGGAAAAAAATATTACTATTCTACGTTGTCCTGAGTTTCTCCTGCCTCACCACCTGGTCCTCTTGTTGTCTTCTGTTCCTCCAGCATACAATGAGGAGTTGTCCTCTGTTGGGCCCACCCACGGCATCACCCCACCTACAACCCCACTACGCCTAGAAAGTTCACCACCAGGTGAGGGCATGCAGCGCGGTTCCCACTAGGAGTCGGTCCTTTACACACACACACATACACAGCACCGCATGCACGCACACACACACACACACACACACACACACACACACACCACACACACACACACACACACACCAACACACACACCACACACACACACACACACCACACACACCACACCACACACACCCTTCTGTTTTGTGCATCAGGAACCAAATAATTTCTCTCCACCATTATTATTGTTTCAACTCCGTCACTATAGCAATACCGACACGTCACCATAGCAACACCACCATCGATATAGCAACTCAACCATCACTATAGCAACTCTGGCATCACCATGGGAGCATCACTATCCCCATAGCTACACCACTATTGCCATCGCAACACCACCATCACCATACTAACAACATCATTACTATAGCAACACCGTCATCACTATAGCAACACCACCATTCACCATAGCAGAAACACCATCGCCACCACAAAAACGTAACCACCACCTCACTTTCATTTCTCTCTGTCTGGAGGGAGGGAGGGAGGGAGGGAGATGTCAGACACCTGAAGAAGTTGCCTGTAGCATTCCTGTGGTGGTGGAAGTCCCTTTGAGCAAGACACATAACAGGGGAGAAGGGGAAAGTGGGCTCCTTTGCTCGGAGTGTAAACCTTTCATGGTGTGTTTCTGGTTGCAGTGGCCTTATGGGGACATCTGTGGCATCGGGCCGGTGGGGAAGGGCCAGGGCACAGAGTTCAACCTCACGTTCCGCAAGGGCAGCGGCAAGAAGTCGGAAACGCTCAAGTTCTCCACGGAACACCGCATGGAGCTGCTCACGGAGGCGCTGGTGAGGCTCACTGTCACTAACCACACCAGAACCCCAATAATGTTTCACACATTAGATACCCAAACAGTAACAGTAACACGTGAGATGATGACTGTTAATCCATTGAGATATACTGTATATATCACCCATACACTATTTTGATTTGATGCGTAGTCACATGTTGTGTGTCTTCTCATGACAATAAGGAGACTAGGTGAATACTAGTGGTTAGGGTGGTCGAACTGCCAACTCAAAGCTTCTGGGTTCGATCCTCAGTGTTTGGTATTCTTGAGCAAGATGCCCTAAACCCTACCTGACCTGTCTCTGTACCGTCCCCCTACCTGCTCCTTAATGAACATGTACTCGGGTGCTGTTCTTAACCGGCGGTACCTGCCTCCCATAACAACATGCATCTGAAATCACTGTATGTCACTTTGGACTACAGCAAGAAAAAGAAAAAGTATAAAATATTGAATTTTTCTTCCACACGTCTCGGATTGCCATTGGCAGTGAAACCAATAGCATGTTAGATTCCTGATTTCTGAACACAGTGGCCTTTCAGAAGCGTATCAGTCGATACACCGCCTGGTTTAGCTGTGTTTGCCGGAAAAAATTAACTGATCTAAACGGTTAGCTTCATAGCCTGGAGCCCAGAGGGCCCATATCTGTAGTGACAGAGGAACGGGAGCTGACGTAGCAGGTTGCTACAGCTGCCACCGCGGCGCTCATGCTGGGTGGACATGAACTCAATCATGGGGTTAACTGGATTAGTATCAGCAATGTTGTCTCACATGATGGGACTCACATTTTCAGATCTTGTCTTGACAATTATTCAAGTGACTTCCACATGAGACTGAGAACAGTGGAAGCATACCGATCTAATCAAATGTAAAATATTAGATTTATTCTTATCAGCATTCAAATGTCTTTTTGCATGTAATATATCTTTGTTTTTCTTCACAGCGATTCCGAACAGATTTCTCAGAGGGGAAGATAACGGGCAGGGTGAGTTACACAAATGAAGTCGATGTTACAGAAATGAACACGGCGCAGGTAAATGGTCGAGATCATGGCCAAGAGTTTGTAACATGAAGCAAGGAAAAGACAAAACACCTGAGTGGCCGGGAGGTGCGATGCCACTTGGTCGACATTCATTCCCTCAGCCTGTTGCTCAGTCTGTGCTCAGTCCCTGTTGTTGTCAAGTGAAAACTAGGGCTGCACACATTTACTCCAGTAACATGAGTACTTGTCAAGCAAATCATACGTTTACAAAAAATATTGTTCTCAAAAATGAGTTTGTCTTAATTTTTCCCGACGTCTTACAAATACATGATAAATTATGTTGATTTTGATATGTATATTTGGTCAACGCTTTGGAGCAGGATATATTGTCATTAAATAGTCACAAGCCTTCGCTGTCGTGCCTTGCTGTTGGAAGGCTGTATGTAATGCCTTCACCACCTTCAACTGTTGGGTGGAATTCCCCACACACAAGTTTTACAATAATGAATGGAATGGAATGACCTGGAACACCCCGACATCAAAACTTAAAGGGGACATGTATAGCAGCATAGGGCTGCTGTGGTGGTGTATTCAAAATAAATCCTGCATCTCAATAGCAGCTTAGGCAGTTTGAACATTGTTGTTGTTTTTTTTTACGTTGGAAAGATACTGAATTCAACAGATATTCCCACTCTGAATTAGCAATGTGACATCATCGACATGGTGACAGGACACCAATTAGTGGGAAACTATCGGCTACAAAACGAGTACTCAAATAAATATTTGTTGCTGAATACTATTGATTTGATTATCGTTTTTTTGTATTTCTTTCATCCCTAGTGGCCTCTGTGAATTACAATGAACATGATAAATCTATAGCTTAGTCTTAGTCGCTATACAGCATGTGTGTGTGTGTGTGTGTGTGTGTGTGTGTGTGTGTGTGTGTGTGTGTGTGTGTGTGTGTGTGTGTGTGTGTGTGTGTGTGTGTGTGTGTGTGTGTGTGTGGTGTGTGTGTGTGTGACAACCAGCCCTAACCGCCGCCGTCTCCCTGCAGCGCTACAACTGCTACAAGCACCACTGGAGCGACGCGCGGCGCTCGGTGAACCTGGAGGTGACGCCGGGGGGCATCGACCAGATCGACCCTCAGACCAACCGCGTGGTCTGCTCCTATGACTACCGCTCCATCGAGGGCTTCGCCGAGCTCTCCGACTACCAGGGTGGCTTCTGCATCCTGCACGGGGGCTTCAGCCGGCTGGTACGTAGATGACTGTGGCTGGTTGCTGGCTGTTTTGTTGGCTGGCTGGCTGCCCGTCCGTCTGTCTGAAAGTTCAACCTCTTGAAATGTCAAACTATGCTTCTAGGCTGCATAGACCCTTTTGACAGATTTGATAACAGCATGGTAAAGTGACTTCCTGGTTCTGTATTTTTAGCGTTATGTGGCTTTTGTCACAGAACCAGCATTGTATCTGGTCAATGGTAAATGTATACTAGGCCTGGACTATACCGGTGCACTGCTGTACATAAATCCAACGGACCCATTATTGTTATACATCATTATTGTTATGAGCTACACCTGTGAAAAGAGTCGAATTAGTGTGTGTTGTAATAGCTTAGTTTCACATTCTTTTTTACTAAATTCATACTTTTTTTTCCCCCCGTTTGCACACTTATAACCACTATTTAACCTGATTATATTTCTGTTTATTTGTGGTTTATTTCTTATTTATGCATCTTATATATTAGAAATGTTTTCCACGTTTTCAGAGATATATTATATATTATTTTGTCTACATCTTTTTCTGTTTACAGAAGTTATCTGTAAACAGAAGGTTGGGTAAGTTAGGCCAATGTCACTGCTCACTATACCACTATACTCGGTATGAGACTAACAAAGACCTTGAACCTCCCACTTGGGTTCACGTCTCATTCCTCTCCCCGTGTCCTTCTGTGCCCTCAGCATCTTTTTGCCTCGGAGCACCGCGACGACATCATCCGCAGCGCCATCGAGCACGCCGGCAACTACATCGGCATCTCGCTGCGGCTGCGCAAAGAGACGATGACCTTCGAGGGCTTCTCCACCGACCGCCTGGGGAAGTACAGCTCCGACGACAGCATCACGTCCCTGGCCGAGTTTGTGGTGCAGAAGATCTCCCCCCGGCGGCATCCGGTCAGCGTGCTACCCCACCCACCCACTCTACCACCCCACTCCACCACGACACCACCCCACCCCACCACGATACCACCCCACCCCACCACGACACCACACCCTGCCTAACATCTCCCCTTCTTTCAACCCACTTTCCTGTCTGCCTCCGTTGTCCTGTCCATCACTGCGCAAATACAGGAAACGCTTGCAAAAAATAGTTAAAACAATTGCAAAACAGTGTTAGTGTCATTTAGATATAGGCGTGACCTTGATTTATCTGATTTATTGCAATGTCTGCTAAATGTTTGTATAACAAGTGTCTACATCTTTGTTTAGATTTAGTTTTGCTTAAACAGTAGTGAGTGTTTCAGTTTTATCACCACGTCGGTTCTGTTTGTCCCTCCCAGGAGCCCGTGAAGCGCATCCTAGCGCTGACAGAGACGTGTCTGGTGGAGCGAGACCCCGCCTCCTACAACATCGTCACCATCAAACCCTTCGAAGAGGTAAGGGGGTGTTGGGGGGTCCTCTTTAGCGATAGCATAGCGACCGTAACCACGCGGTAACCACGAAGTGTTGACGGAAGCCTCCTTTGTGATGACTGGTTGTTTAACTAGCCATGTGTACAGAGCATTCTGCATTGCTTTGTGTCATGTGACATGTGTCGCTCCATGCTTCCATGTCCATGTGTTTCCCTCTCGCGGTCCGCTCTCCAGGTCTTTGCTCTGATCTGCGACGTGGAGAACCCCCAGATCTTCACTGTAGAGTTCATCAGAGGCCAGATCCGAAAGTTCTCCTCCACAGAAAGGTACAGTACTCTAGTGAATATTGAAATACTCCACACTCAGGTAACGTGTGTGTGCGTGTGTGCATGCGTGCGTGCGTGTGAGCACCTCTTGTGTCTTTTAACACTTCTTAATTAGGTGTAATCTTGTCTTGTCTGTTGTCCACTTTATTGTTATTGTGTGTTTTCACTTGTATGTTTACACTGTGTTTGTATGTGCGTGTGTGTGCAAACAGAGACGCCCTGCTGGCCAGCCTGCTGGACGGCGTGCGTGCGTCGGGGAACCGGGACGTGTGTGTGAAGATGGCCCCGACGCAGCGGGGCCAGCGGTGGGGCCTACTGAGCATGCCCGTAGACGAGGAGGTGGAGAGTCTGCACCTCAAGTTCCTGGCAGCACCCCCTAGTGAGTCAAAACACTTGCATGCCTCTTGCTTTCAAAGCACCACTATAAACGTTTTAATATGACTCTTAACGTCTAACCCACCTCACCTCTCTGTCCCACTTCTATGACCTTCATTTGTATGCTGTTAAATGTTTTAATGTATTTCATTTAATATGTATTATTTAACTGCCATTGTAAAGTGTCTTTGGGTGCCTAAAAAAGCACTATACTGTATAAATCAAATGTAGTCGTTTTATTATTAATATTATGATTGTGATTGTGATGATGATGATGATGATGATGATTATTATTATTATTATAGGTGTCAACCATCAAACCTCAATCCTATTAAACATATCTTAATACTGGCTGCTGTAGCAGAAAAATATGATAATATTCCTCTATATATATTATATTATATGTAATATGATATAATTATCGGCCTGGCCGATAATCGGATCCGATATTCCTAATTTTTCTGATTATTGGAATCGTTATTTTGTATGATCTGATTGCCGATAAAATGAAAAAAAATTTAAATGCGCTCCTTGCGGCAAAATGCGCTCCTTGCAGGCGGACAGTCCATTTATACTGTAAATGGCCATGTCCATTTATACTATAAATGGGCGTGTCGAGCCAAAACACTGTAGACCGATTGGCTTTTGTCGCGTTATTTTGGCTGCGCCGCCAATCGTAGCGAATGGGCGTGTCGAGACAAACACTGGCGACCTCTTTCCCACGTGTCTCCCACAAATACAGAGTACAGATTGGCTATTTTTTACCCGTTATGTATAGCCAATCAATAATGCTGCCGGCGGGACATTGAGCCAGAGAGAGGCGACTGCATCAGAGCCGACTGCAAGGAGCGCATTTACATTTTTTTTCATTTAATCAGCAATCAGATCATACAAAATAACGATTCCAATAATCAGAAAAATTATGATTATCAAATCCGATTATCGGCCGATTATCGACCCCTAATTACTAATAATCGGTATCGGCCCAGAAACAACCATATCGGTCGACCCCTAATAACTAGTTGACTCTTCTGACTTCTACTTTTTTCCTTCCAGATGGGAACTTTGCAGATGCTGTGTTTCGCTTCAATGCCAACATCTCCTACAGTGGAGTCCTCCACGCTGTCACACAGGACGTGAGTGTTGCTGATGTCCGAAGATGTCTGTCTCTGCCTGTGCATCGGTCTGTCTGTCTGTCTGTCTGTCTGTCTGTCTCTGTCTCTACCTCTGCCTGTGCATCTGTCTCCCTGTCTGTCTGTCTCTTTGTCTTTGCCTCTGGCTGTGCATCTGTCTCTGTGTGTTTGTGTGAAGTTAGTTTTTCTGTTGGTCCGTGTGTACATCACATATCTCCTCCTCCCCCAGGGTCTGTTCTCTGAGAACAAGGAGAAGCTGATCAACAACGCCATCCTGGCGCTCCTCTCCCAGGACACGGAGCTGCCGGGTCTCAACACGGAGCTGGAGAGCCACTTCCAGGCCATCCGTCGTCTGGTGGCCTCCAAGGCCGGCTTCCAGGCCTTCACACAGCTGCCCAAGTAAGACCCCACCACCACCCCCCCCCGTCCCCGTCCCCGTCCCCGTCCCCTGCGGACCCCCAGACAACCACCCCTGTACCCCCAGACCCACCGGCCCGACCGTCCGTCCTCAGATACACAGCTAGCTACGCACTAAAGATATCGCTATGGTCTGCTGCTGTTACGACCCTATTTCCCCTGAATGAAGTACCCACCTACCTAGCCATGTATCTAAACAACAGAGGACACTGTAAGAGCTATTGATGTGTATAACCCGCACTTGGAGGCCAGGGTAGTGTAGAGGTTAGGGTGTTTGGCAGGTTGTGGGTTCTATCCCCTAGTCCGCTGCGTACCTGTTGATAGTTCAATCTATCACACACACCTGTATTTGCTGTGTCTTCAAAAGCCTACCCGGTGTTGTGGCGAAACCTTTAGCCACGTTTTGTGACTCGTTAGGAGAATTGCGATTTTAAAGTACGCTCTGATGTCACGCTCTCACACACACCTACACAGTTAGTGTTTGTATTTGTGTGTGTGTGTGTATGGTAAGTTGTTGACGTGCTCTGTCGTTCCAAGGTCTGTCCAAGGGGCGGGAGCCACTGATGGAACGTAAATATGAATCCATGCATCTCAGTCTCTCTCACCCGCACACCAGCCTCCTCCTCCTCCTCCATTATCTTCTCCCTTTATCACACTCCTCTCCTCCTCCTATCATCTAATTTCCTCCTATAATCTCCCCCTCCATCTCTTCTTCCTCTCATCTCGCTGTTATTATTCTCCTCTTCCTCGACCATCCTCATCTTTCTCCTCTCTTCTCTTCCTCACTTCTGTCAACTATCCAATTATCTCCTCTCCTCTCCTCTCCTCTCCTCTCCTCTCCTCTCCTCTTCCCTCCTCTTACTCTATCTTTCTTCTGGAGAGGAGGAAGAAAAGGGAGTGGCTCCTCTCTGTCCTTCCTCTCCTCCTCTCCTCCTCTCTCTTCTCGCTTGTTGTGCTCTTGTGTCTCTCCTCCTCTTCTCTCCCCTCCTCCTCCTCTCCCCAGCCAGTCGGTCAGTCAGCCAGACAGCCAGTCAGACCAACAGACAGACAGACAGACAGACAGTCAGACCACCACCTCTCTCGTCCCCTTCGTCACCTTATCATCTCGCACTCCGTCCTAAATGCCATGACATATATCTCATTAGAGATGTGATGTCTGTATACCCCTATAACTATATTTTTTCTGTGTGGAGTATTTATAAATATCTCTCTATATCTCAGTATAATATCTCTATATATCAGTATAAATATCTCTATATCTCTGTATATATATCGATGTATCTCTATATATCTGTGTAACTATCTCTAGATATAAATATATATATATATAAATAGAAATATCTCTAATGACCAGGGCTCTCAGGAGTGAGAGGAGGACAACGCTTGTGTTGTGTGTTGCTTGGATGATTATAACGTTTGCCACTAAAGTCGTTTACTGATGCTTGCTGAAATATCTCAGGGGACTTTTAATTTGACCACCCTGAAACTTTTAAAGGTAAACAATTTAAAGGTGCTATATGTAAGGATGTTTAAAATGGGTACTACAGTCCAACTTTGCAACATTGGAAAGAGATGACTCTGCCACCGCCCCATGAGTACAAAGCTTTTTAGGTTGGGGTTGAAACTACAGCTCAGGTGATCGTTTGTTTGCCCTCTTCCATGGCTGTAGCATGTTGTGTTTGTGTGCCAAATGGTTTCATATCTGGCAACCCGGGGTTTTGGCCATGGGCAATGGGCTGAGTCAACTTGGAGAATAGTGAGTCACAGACCAAAACAAAAACAGACGTTACGACCTGGAATAGAAATGTCAGGGAGGACATACTAGCTACAGCATTGTTGTCGGAGACGCCAGTATTTTGACTTTTGATTTTGTCATCTTTCCTTAATCTCTGACATATCATGGTCCTTTTATTATTTAGTGCAGTGTATTTGTTACATATAGCACCTTTGAATGAGATAAGATAATCTTATATTAATAATAAATAATGATGTGTTAAATGTATTCATTAATTCCATATTTTTCTCTATATTTCATAGATTTGTACTTTCTATTTGCAAATAGGCTCTATAAAAACATGCAGTGATTGCTGTGGTGTGCTCCTGTGTTTACATATTCCTCTGTGCTGTGTTGCCTTCTAGAGCTGGTTGCATGTGTGTGCTTGTTGTTAAGCCAGTGTGCGTGTGTGTGTGTGTGTTTGTGTGTGCTGTTGTCTGTTTGTGTTTGTGTGTTTTCCAGGTTCCGGGAGAAGCTGGGGGTGAAGACAGTGAAGGCTTTGAAGCGCAACAACAACAGTGTGACGCACGCGGCCATAGACATGCTCTGTGCTCTGATGTGTGTAAGTAACTTTAGTAACTTATGTATGTAAGTACCTTTTCCCACCAAAACATGAGAAAACCTGCAAAAAATTGCTGTCCCATTCCCAGCTGGTTGCCAGTAGATCAGTCTTTTTCTTCTGGTGTGTCACGTTTGACTTCACAAATGCGAAGACCGATCGGAGCTACAGCTAGAGATGAATAGCTGTCACTAGTGCAGAGTCATTTGTCCCAGGAATGAATGTCGTAGTAACCGTTCCCATTAAAGACAAAAGCCAGACGTTAGTGGGTTTCAAGCGGCGTCACTAACTCACTACACACATTATATTACTCACTAACACATATGCATATTATAACAACACAATAACAACAACACAACAGTAATATGACAACAGAAATGGTATAATGATGATGATATCTTTGCTCTGTCTGTTTGTATTTCTGGGTGTCTCTCTCTTTGTCTCTTTCTCTGCCTCTATCTCTCTCTCTCTTTGTCTCTCTCTCTTTCTGTCTCTGTGTCTCTCTGTGTGTCTCTGTGTCTCTCAGCCCATGCATGATGACTATGACCTGCGTCAGGAGCAGTTGAACAAGGCCTCCCTGCTGTCCTCCAAGAAGTTCCTGGAGAACCTCCTGGAGAAGTTCATCAGTAACGTGGTGCGTCTCTCCGTCTGCAGGCCCGGACCCTTCAATATTAATTATTAAATATTCCTGGAGCTGTCAGGAGGATCCCTGAGCAGCTGTCAGACAGCTGCTACTGTCTGGCTGTGACCCATGATTAAATCATCAGCATTGTTATCCAACAGTAGTGCACAGACACAGAAACATCACCATGGCAACATGTAGTAATAACACCATCACCTCAGTGACAACACCGTAGCAACACCACCATCACCCTATTTATACCACCATCACCTTAGCATCAACACCATAGCAACACCACCGTCACCACACCTACACTACCATAATTATCGCAACACCAACACCAGCATCACCATAGTAACACCATCATTACCTTTGCAACAGCACCATAGCAAAACCACCACCACCATACCAACATCTCCATCGCCAATGCAACAACACCATTACCAGCACATAAACGGAAACACCACCTCAATTTCACTTTCACTATCTCTCTAATCTTTACTCTTTCTCTCTCCCTAATCTCTGACTATGTCTCTTGTCTATGTCCCTTACCCGACTCTCTGTCTATGTCTCTTGTCCTTCAGGACCATGGTACTGGTGCTCTGGTCATCAGCTCCCTGCTGGACTTCCTGACCTTTGCCCTCTGCGCGCCCTACAGCGAGACCACGGAGGGCCAGCAGTTTGACATGCTGCTGGAGATGGTCGCCTCTAACGGACGCACCCTGTTCAAGCTCTTCCAGGTCAGAGCTCAACATGCCACTTGTTAGCATATCGTTAACTACAAAGAAACCAACTACTTCCTATGAGCCTCGTGTACACCAGTTAATAGTCCCCGGAAGATTAAGAACATGACCAGAACAACAACAAAGACAAGTAAAAAAAAGAGTTTTGACGAAGAATTTGACACGGCAATATCCAAAGCAATATACTTTATGTAACGGAAAACTGATATCCTTCTACCGGAAGTACCTCCCCCTCTCTCATCACTAAACCATGTCACTGAAAGTCCCGCCCCCAGTCTCTCTCTCTCTCTCTCTCTCTCTCTCGCCCCAATAGCACACATTTGGAGCATTCTGTTCCAGGCGTTCCGTAGTGAGACGAACGCCTGGGGACGAGGTTATATTGAGGCCAACTCTCTGATGAATGGGGATGATGATGTTTGTTCCGTTAGCGTTCCGTTTGTCTTGAAGCGGTTGTTTATAAAGTTGTGTGTTCTGCTGCAGCACCCCTCCATGGCCATTGTGAAGGGAGCCGGCCTGGTGATGAAGGCCATCATCGAGGTGATTCATGTTCTTATACCACACTGTCACACACCACACACACTATATATTATTTATATCATGTTTATTTTTGTGTGTGTGTGTGTGTCCAGGAGGGCGACAAGAGCATCGCCACTAAGATGCAGGAGCTGGCGCTGAGTGAGGGAGCTCTGCCCAGACACCTCCACACCTCCATGTTCACCATCAGCACTGACCAGAGGATGCTTACCAACAGGTCTGGGCACACACAAACACACACACGAAAAAACACACACACACATGTCGACACCAGTTGTTCTGACAAGTGTTGGTCTGTGGTTCTCCTTCTCCGTTTCTCTGGCAGACAACTGAGTCGCCACCTGGTGGGTCTGTGGACAGCAGAGAACCCCATCGCCATGAACCTGTTGAAGAGGATTCTGGTAGGACCCCACACCCTCCTCTAGACCAGCCCATTCACCTCAACCCAACCACTCCAGAGCTCAGACATCCACACCTACCTTCAGACCCACTCCAGACCTCTCCCAGACCTTAAAACCCACCTAGACCTCTCTCAGACCTCCAGACTCACCTAGACCTCTCTCAGACCTCCATACTCACCTCAGACCCCTCTCAGACCCCCAGGCCCACCTCCAGAACCCTCTCAGTCCTCCAGACACCTCCCAGACCTCTCTCACCCACCCCAGACCCCTCGCAGGCCTCTGTCAAACCCCCAGATCCCTCCTAGACCTTTAGACTCACACACAAAGCCACACCACACGCTATCTCAGTGTTTTCTAAGTTAGCATGATGAGCTACATCCACACTGTATTCCATCAGGGAGGATGGCTAATGTCGCGTTAGCTCTGTGGATTAGCTCACCTGCTGCCTTGTCTGCCACCCCCCCCCCCCCCCCCAGCCAACTGGCCTGCTAGCCTACCTGGACAGCACTGACCCCGTCCCGGAGAAGGACACGGATAGGATGCACATCCGGGATAACCTCAAGATCGCCACGGTAACCAACAGACAGACAGACGGACAGTTCTAAGAACTTGGTTATGAACTTCATGTGTGTAGAGATATCGGGGCATAAACCAACCAAGCCTAGTGTTGTACTCCCAGCCGGGGTTCTAGGTTCAACCCCCGATTACTATGCTAGGGCTATGTAATTAATTACTATGCTAGGGCTATGTAATCAGTTACTATGCTAGGAAAAACTGTGTTCCTGAGAATGTTTTAGATTGACACAGACTCCTCCAGGTGTGTTCTTCACACTGAAGCGTTGTACCCGTGTCTTGTTCTCCCGGCCCCGTAGGACCAGCTGGGCCGGGTCAAGGTGCCGGAGTGGCAGCGCATGGCGGGCAAGGCGGCCAAGGAGGTGGAGAAGTTCGCCAAGGAGAAGGCCGACATCGTGCTGATGCACTGGAGAGACAAGATGGGCATCGCCCAGAAGGAGGTGAGGGGACCTCCTCGCTTCTCCTCGGGGGCCGGGTAACCTTCAGAGGTCAGGGGTCACGGGGTCGCAGGGTCATTGCTATGTGATTTGAGCTAGGCAGTCATCACCGGGGGCTCAGGGGTCACAAAGTTTATCCATGTGTGATCTGTGCTGGACCTGGCATGCTGCTGCTGCAGTGTCTCAGTGGTGTCTGCTGTGCTATCTCCCCAGAGTCTGACACGACCTTGCTTTGTATAGTGAACCCTACAAGAGACTAGTTTGGAGCAGGCCGTTTCCATGGCAATCTCTATTTTCATGCCACCTAAGGGAAGTGTGTGGGTGGGTGTGTGTGTGTGTGTGTGTGTCTGTCATTTTGATCCTGTGTTTTTGTTCATGGTTCCCAACAAGCGAATCAAATTTAGTTTTTGTGTCGTTTTGTATGTTGTCCCACTGTAGCATGGAGCACTCACTGTTTTGCATGTTCCCTGCAGATGAATATTAATAATTGTTAAGTTTTGGACTACAATCAATTCCTAACAATCTACAGTCCGGGGTGTTCGTCATGTTGAATCTTGTCATGTTTCTATGAAGACTGGTCACGGTCACTAATCTCTCCTGTGTTGTGTCTCTACCCCTCCCCTCACCTTGTCTTGATTTCTCTCCTGTCAATCAATAGCAGGACAGAAATAACCTGGTAAGTAGCACTGGCCAATCAGACCTCTTCCGCTTTTGACCCGCCCCCTTTTCCGCTGTCATCATCAGAGCCAATGTGACACTTTTTTTTCAGCCGGGGGTGTAGAGTGTGTGCGGGCGTGAGAGAAAAACTGTCCATACAGCTGTTAAGCATCCAGATCCAAAATGGTTCTGCTGGTGCAGCCCCTTCAGCTTCATTTCCTGGTGCTCAGCTTTTCTGTTCCATGTCAGCCATTTTGTCTCCATTCAAACCTCACTTTTCTTTACATCATTCGACATAATCTCTATCTCTCTTTCACTTTCTGCATCTCTTTTTTCCTCTCTCTGTTGCTCTCTCTGCCTGTCTCTCTCTCCGTACTCTGGTGTGTGGGGGCTGATGGAATATTGTGGTTCATTCTAGAACCCCGGCCAGAAGCCCGTCATCTTGAGGAAGAGAAGACAGCGAATCAAAATAGAGTCCAACTGGGAGCTCTTCTACTACAAGTATGACTCTACTGCTGTCTACACACCTGTACACACACACACACACACACACACACACACATACATAATATATGCCTGCCCACGCCTGCATACACCTTTACATAACTCATAATACACAATATATACTACATCTATACACACCTGTACATACACCCGTGTATATAAATACACCTGCATGCCCCTGTACATACCTTTGCATATAAACTTGCTTATAAACACCTGTGCACACCTGTATACACACACAATATATACCTGTCTATACACACCTGTACATACACAATGTATGCCTGTATACATCTATTCACCTGTACAGACACACCTACACACGTGTATATACAGTATATATATATATACAGTATATCTGCATGCACCTGTACTAACATCTAGAAACGTATGTGCACACCTGTGCATGCACAATGCAGTATATACCTGTATATGTGTTTACACACACATCTAGATACACCGGAACACACATACACACCAGTGATTGATGGAACAACATTGTCTTATTCCATGAGATCATGTGATTGTGTGGTCAGCCAGTTCTTGAGGAACACCTCCCCTCTCACCCCCCAGGTTCCAGGTGGACCACGCCCGCTCCAACCTGATCTGGAACCTGAAGACCCGCGAGGAGCTCCGGGAGGGGCTGGAGGGGGAGATGAGGGCCTTCAGCGTGGACCGCGAGCTGGGCAGCGCCAGCGTCATCTCCTGGAACCACCAGGAGTTTGAGGTCCGAAAAAAATAAAATACACACAATATACCAGAAAATACCCACCACCTAGAACTCTGCTAGAGTTAATTACATTTCAGAAAGATGGCCGTTCTTCAATGAGCCGCACTTAAATCATACAGCAACACACCCTGAAGTCATTACATTTACATTTACATTTACATTACATTACATTTGCATTACATGGAACCACCACCAGCAGCTCAACCCACCAGATGGAACTCCAGTAGTAGTTGGATCTCACAAAGATTAATTCTTCAATGAACTTCACCTCCATCATACAAAAATTCATCATAGTACGGTTACAGGCATACAGTAATGTCAACTTTGTTGAGGATGGACTAAATGTGAGTAAAATGATGTAACTTAAGTAAGTCTGTAACTTAACTGAGTTGAACCAGTGTTTACTACTCTACTGCCACGTCTTCAGATCTAATGTCTGAACACCTTCTCTCTCTCTCCAGGTGCGGTACGATTGCCTTTCAGACGAGATCAAGATTGGAGATTATTACCTGCGCCTCCTGCTGGAGGAGGACGAAAACGACGAGTCCAGTGGCATCAAGAGATCGTAAGACACAGCAACAAACAAACCCATTTACACCCAAGTCGTCCATAAGTCAGTATATTGTATACATTTACTAATCTCTTTACACAGCACCAACTAATATAAGTGTGTATGTGAGGACTCATTATTAGGGCTGGGTATCGAAATTCGGTACTTTTTTGGTACCGACCGAATCACTGCGGTACTACCGAGCACCGGCAGAGGTCAGAACATTCGGCGCCAAACTTCGGTACTTTTTTTTTTTTTTCCTCGTCTCTCATCCAATCACGATATTTGTTCTAAAATCTAACGTGACTGCTGGTTTAGGTGGCGGTATCAAGGACGTATTTTTGTTTTGGACATTGATGGACATCACAGATATTGCGCCAAAGATGCACAATTACGCTCCCGTGAGGCGCGCGATGGGCTCCGAGTCAGCGTCTCTGGGGGGGGAGGGTGCTCCGTTAATTTGCAGTTCTGATTGGGGGGGGGGGCTCCGTTAATTGCGTCCTTGCGTTACTACGTCACTACGCATGTAAACACTGAGCCATGTGGATATCCGCATTTGCGGAGAGTGGAAAAATTTCCAAACCACGGTCCAAGGTCTGGTTACATTTTGTAAAAAGTAGGGACGGTGCAAAATGCAATATTTGTGATAAGACCATAGCTGGCGCGGGTAGCAACACTTATTTAATGAAGCATTTAATCTCGCACGGCATTAACCTGAGACAAGAGAGCTGCACTGTGTTTGACTGCAAACACCGACTACTGACGTCACTACTAGCGGTAACGATAACGGGGAACAGACTGTTTCCTCAACATGGGTAGAGTAAGTAAAAAATGAATTTGAAACTTAAAATGCATCAATCTGGTGCAATTTGAGAGCTTCTTTCTCTGTGTGTGAAAATGTTAGACATTTTCAAGTTAAAACTAGAGGGGGGGGGATCATTAAAGCTCAGTTTTCATTCTGTTGTGGGCCGCCACAAATAAATCAATGTATGGGAAACACGGCCTAGTTTACTAATTGTTTAAGTGAAAAAGGAGCAATAAATATTTCATACTTGAAATGAATGACACTTGGACTCTTTCTATTTGGAAAAACTAATGTAAAAAGACTTCCTCATCCTTCGAATCTATTAAATGACATTAATTTAAAATTAATCAATTTAAAAACTATTGCAGCATTCCTGCACTCATCTGTTCTGGTTATAGTAACCTAACCCTAACCCTTCCATCATTCATGTGTTCTCAAGTCGTTTTTTTAAATGCATTCTGCCAAATGTATGTACTGCAGTATGGACAGAAGTCTAAATAGTCTCTCTCTCTCTCTCTCTCTCTCTCCCTAGGTATGAGTTCTTCAACGAGCTGTACCATCGCTTCCTGCTCACGCCCAAGGTGTCCATGAAGTGTTTGTGTCTGCAGGCGCTGGCCATCGTCTATGGGAAGTGCTGCGAGGAGATCGGACCCTTCATCGACACCAAATACATCGTCGGCATGCTCGACCGCGTCAGTACACCGCTGACGATTTCTCTTTCTCTTGCTGTTTTTATTTAATTTGTTTCAAATTGTGTTCCGTTTAGCTTGTTGTATTCTTCTGGGATAAATTATTATAGTTACTATTATTCTTTATTGTTATTATATGTGTTGTTATTGTTATTATATGTAATATTATAATACATAATTGAATGTGCAACATACATATGTCTTGTTGTGTTTTTAGTGTACGGACCGATTGGAGCGAGACAGAATCATCCTCTTCCTCAACAAGCTCATCCTCAACAAGGTCAGCTCACATTAGCTACGTAGCTCACATTAGCTACCTAGTCCACACTAGCCACCTAGCTCACATTAGCTACCTAGCTAAAATCACCCACTGTTCTCTGGTTCGCCTGTTAAGTCTGTTCTGTGTTTGTAATAGAAAAACGTGAAGGAGGTGATGGACTCCAACGGGGTGCGGATCATGGTGGACCTGCTCACGCTGGCCCACCTCCACACCAGCAGGGCCACGGTCCCTCTCCAGGTACACCGGAACCTTTATGTCTTAATTGTGGTCTAACAACATCATACCACTTCACGTGGAATAGCATGTCTACAGTGTGTTTTTACATAAATGTGCTCTACGAAGATTCATACTTGATTACAGAACTACTTTAAAGTTGACTCCCTCTTCGGAACTATGAATCATTCAATTAAAGTGGTTTAATGTGCATTGTGTCAGACTTTCTACACACACATGAACGTGATGTTCTTGAACGCGCCCTCAGAGCAACGTGATTGAGGCGTCCCCGGACATGAAGAGAGAGAGCGAGAAGGAGTGGTACTTTGGAAACGCCGACAAGGAGAGGAGAGGACCCTTCAGTTTTGAAGAGGTATGGACATGACTTTTGGTTCTCATGTGTCACACGTGCTAAATGCGAATGAATGCTGAGTGCTGAATTTGTCCACATTGCTTGTATGCGGGGGGCAGGATAGTGTAGTGTTCAGAAATAATTAAAAAGGTACTGGGTTTGATTCCCATTGTGAAAATGTTACCTGTAAATCTAGACCAAGATGTCTTACCCTCCCTGCCCCTTAATGTGTAGCATTTAGCTTCTACTACACACCACTAAAGTTGCTTTTCAGAGCTCCTCCAGCATCAGGACACAGGATAGTGTTGAATAATCAGTTTTATTGTAGTTCAGTTTTGTAGAAATGTCAGACAGAGCAGGAGGTACATGCTAGCATACTAGCGCTACCCAAGTGTGTGTGTGATGGCTGGTTTAACCTGTGGGCATTGATTAGCCAATTGTCTGCAAATGCAATGCAAGTCCCTTTTGGATAAAAGCATCATGATTAGATAATAGCTTTTACTATTTATTCATGTATTGATGCGTTTATCCAAGGCAACTTACAGTGAATTCAGATACATACATTAAAGTAAGGGTGAGGGCTTCTTGCTCTGGACAGTGGTTCTCAAACTATTCTTACTAATGTACCCCCTCGAAGATGTATTTGTAGCCAAGTCCCCCTTTCACCAGTACAAACCATTCTGGCCTTTCACATCACTTGTGACCTGACCTGAAGTTGGAAAATGTTGTCTTAAAAATTAAATATGGGTGGCTTATCAACGTGACACTTCTAGCATCGTGCAACTGTTAGATAATTTCTCCCCCGAAAAAACACAAAGCCAGAGGGGTCAGACCTTGTGCATATCCTTAGGGGTAAACATACCCCCATTTGAGAAACACTGATCTTGGAAGCCTAGAGATAGTTTGCAGATGTTGGGGATTTAAAATGTTTCGTCTGGTAGTTGAACACTGTAGCCGGTAGAGTCATCGTTCTGTTTCATCGCCACAGGGTCTAGTGTGTATTTAGTGTTAATTTCCATTCCAGATGCAGGAGTTCTGGAGCACAGGCGTGCTAACTGCTAAGACGCGGTGCTGGGCGCAGGGCATGGACGGCTGGCGCCCCCTGCAGGCCATCCCTCAGCTCAAGTGGTGTCTCCTAGCAACAGGCCAGGCGGTGATGAACGAGACGGACCTGGCCACGCTCATCCTCAACATGCTAATCACCATGTGCTCCTACTACCCTAGCAGGTAACCATATAAGGACAGCGTAGTCTAGCCTAGGATAGCCTAGCCTAGTCTAGGTAAGCCTGGCATAATTTAGTCTAGCCTAAATTTACCTTATCTTAGCTAGTCTAGTTTAGCCCACCTTAGCTTAGCCTAGCTGTATAGCTAGCATGTGAAGCTAACCGCGTGTGTGTTCCCCCAGGGACCAGGACAACGCTATCATCCGCCCGCTGCCCAAGATCAAGAGGCTGATCAGTGACAACACCTGCCTGCCTCACATCGTCCAGGTGAGCCCAAGATGGCTGCCTGCTGGGTTAGCTGTGGGATTGTTGTTTTTGGTTCAACAATTTTTGGAAATCCAATTGAAAAAAATATATGTATATATCCAATGTACCTTTTTAAAAAATCTAATTCAAAAGTAGTTAAATATATCTTATTCAAGAGTTCAGAGGAAAGTTCTGAGGAAACACCTTCCCACCAAACCACAACCTAAGTCTTATTTAAGTTAAATCTGTGTGTGTGTGTGTGTGTGTCTCCCTGGTCTCAGCTGTTGTTGACCTTCGACCCCATCCTGGTGGAGAAGGTGGCCAACATGCTGTACCTGGTGATGCAGGACAACCCCAACCTGCAGCGCCTCTACCTCACCGGGGTCTTCTTCTTCATCATGATGTACACCGGCTCCAACGTGCTGCCCGTCGCTAGGTCAGGACGCACACACGCACGAAAAGCATACATAAATAAAGTTTGATTTGACCACAAAACACTCACACCTCTGGGATTCTCTGCTGTTTCTCCTCTGCGGCCTCAGGTTCCTGAAGTACACCCACCTCAAACAGGCCTTCAAGTCCGAGGAGGTAAACACCACCGTCACATCACGCCAAGCCCCCCCCCCCCTCCTTTTAAAGCCAACTGCACCCAGTCCACAGCCAGAGTTTATGTCTGACCCCTGACCTTTGACCTGTTGACCTTGCGATGCAGTCTAAGGGCCAGGACATCGTGCAGCGCAGCGTGCTGGGCCCGGTGCTGCCCGAGGCCATGGTCTGCTACCTGGAGAACTACGAGGCCGAGCGCTTCTCCGAGATCTTCTTGGGGGAGTTCGACACACCCGAGGCCATCTGGAGCAGTGAGATGAGGTCAGCTGACCCCCTCCGCCTGTGATCAATGAGACCACACTGGCCCATTGCTCCTCGTCATACTCATATAGACCCCTTTCACAGCAGAATGTTGATTAGCAGAATGTTGAACTTCTTCTACACTGGTGTCAACCACCTAGTACTGATGGGTATGTGCCTTTGTGGACAAGACAGTGAGGAAAGGACAGTAAAGACAGGACAGTGAGGACAGGGGACAGTGAAGACAGGACAGCCAGTGCCAGGACAGTGAAGACAAGACAGTGAGGAAACAGGACAGTGAGGACACGGGACAATAAAGACAATACAGTGAGGACCCAGGGCAGTGAGGACCCGGGCAGTGAGGACACGGGACAGTGAGGACACGGGACAGTGAGGACACGGGACAGTGAGGACACAAGACAGTGAGGACAGTGGGTTGAAGAAGAGGGAGGGAATGACATACAGCGTCGGACTGCAGGTCTAAATCAAACCTGAGTCGCTACAGACTGGACTTGTTACATGTTAGGTTTTTTACCCTGTCTTTAACATGTTTAACAACTTGGTGTATTTGCAGGCGTCTGATGATAGAGAAGATCGCCGCCCACCTGGCAGACTTCAGCCCACGGCTGCAGAGCAATACGCGGGCGTTGTACCAGTACTGCCCCATCCCCGTCGTCAGCTTCCCCCAGCTGGACAACGAGCTCTTCTGCAACATCTACTACCTCCGACACCTCTGTGACGCCACCCACTTCCCCAACTGGCCAATCAGAGACCCGGTAACGTTCTCCACCCCGACCAATCACCTTTAGTTTCATTATCCTTTTACAGTGGAAGTAACCGTTACTGTCATGTAATGGGTACAACTTCACAATAAAGGTGTGTCAACATTACTTAATGCAGTTATTCAGCATTATCTAACAGTTAACTCATTTCTAGTATATAACTAGTAGAATACAGCCTCGTATTCATTTTCGGTGGTAAGCAAACAGAGGCTTTACAGATTTATGGGAATTAAGAGATGTTTATAATGTATATTTATTGATCCACTCATCTACCAAAATCCATTTGAATTGAAATATATTATATTTTATAAATGCTTCTCACAGCAAATACGATTAATATGCAATGAATGCAATGAGTCGTTAATCAGAGAGCATGTTATTAATTGGGTACAACATTTTAATCTCTTGATGGCCCTAGTATTAATGTGTCTGTGTCTCCACTGCCCCCTGCAGGTGAAGCTGCTGAAGGACACCTTGGAGGCGTGGAAGAGAGAGGTGGAGAAGAAGCCTCCGTCCATGTCTGTGGACGACGCCTACGAGGTCCTCAACCTGCCCAAAGGACAGGGACAGTGAGTAGTGCCCCCCCAATCCACCACCATTATGTAAGCCTTCCAATAGCCTCAGCTCTAGACAACTGGCTGTGAAATAGTCTCAGAATACATTATATAAATAAACATAAAATAAATATTCAATCGATAAATTTTGTTTTAAAATGTGGTGTACAACAATGGTATCACAGGGTTTCAAAGTAATCTCAAAAAAAAGAAATACATTAATTTACACTCAACAAATAAATGAGTAGTGCATGGGTCCCTTGTGCTCCTCTCTGAGAAGTGTGACAACGGGTCTTGTGTCAACCGTGTGTGTGTGTGTGCGTGTGTGTGTGTGTGTGTGTGTGTGTGTGTGTGTGTGTGTGTGTGTGTGTGTGTGTGTGTGTGTGTGGTGTGTGTGTGTGTGTGTGTGTGTGTGTGGTGTGTGTGTGTGTGTGTGTGTGTGTGTGTGTGTGTGTCCTCAGGCACGATGAGAGTAAGATCAGGAAGGCCTACTTCCGCCTGGCCCAGAAGTACCATCCTGACAAGAACCCAGAGGGCAGGGTGGGTCTCTAATGTCACTCATATGTACTTTCTATCTAAGTAGTGTGTACTTACTGGTCACCTATATACCTAACCTAGTATACCTAAACAAGTATGCACACACACACTAAATGAAGCCTCAACCTTTTCGTGTGTGTGTGTGTGTGTGTGTGTGTGTGTGTGTGTGTGTGTGTGTGTGTGTGTGTGTGTTGTGTGTGTGTGTGTGTGTGTGTGTGTGTGTGTGTGTGTGTGTGTGTGTGTGTGTGTGTGTGTGTGTGTGTGTGTGCAGGACATGTTTGAGAAAGTGAACAAGGCCTACGAGTTCCTGTGCACCAAGTCGGCCCGCATCGTGGACGGCCCCGACCCGGAAAACATCATCCTCATCCTGCAGGCCCAGAGCATCCTGTTCAACCGCTACAAGCAGGGTCAGTGCTACACTGCAGCTAGTGAAGCTAATAAAGCTACTGGAGCTAATAAAGCTACTGGCGCTAATGAAGCTAACATAGCCCATGAAGATAATGGCGCTAATAAAGCCAAAGTTGTTAATGTAGCTAATAAAGCTAATGTAGCATACAGGAAATGTGTAGAGATGTTTCATATGAGAATATAGAGTATCTCACTGAAATGTAAAAGGAGAACTAAGGAATACAAAATTAATTTCAAAAGTGTCAAGGGAATTAATCATTAGCTTTTCTTTTACAAACACTTCTGATAATTTTGAATCTTTCTGCGGCATTGCAACAGAGCTGGAGCCTTACAAGTACGCCGGCTACCCCATGCTCATCAAAACCATCACCATGGAGACCGGCGACGACCAGCTGTTCTCCAAGTCCTCGCCACTGCTCCCCGCGGGCGTGGAGCTAGCCTTCCACACGGTCAACTGCTCCGCGCTCAACGCTGAGGAGCTGCGGCGCGAGGAGGGCATCGAGGTACGCAGTTAGCTAGCCTAACGGGGAATGGTACAATGCGGTTGGCTAGTGGGATAGCTACTACGCTGTTAAACTAGCTGTTAGGACCTGCTGCTAGGAAATAATGGCGGAAGAATCTAACTTGGGTTGTGAAAGTGAAACTGAAGAGTGACTGGACAGCTTGTTATACAGTGTCTGTGTTTATAATTACGTATTCTACAGATGGCTATCAGCAATTGTATTGGATAGAATGTTACTCTTTCAATTTTAACGTCATTGAGTGTGTGTGTGTGTGTGTGCATGTGTGTGTGATGAAAACCGTCTCATGCCGTTTGTTTCTCGTTCTCCTGGCCAGGTGTTGCTGGAGGCCTTCTCCAGGTGTGTCACCGTCCTCACCGCCTCCAGTAAGCCAGGAGACATGTCTGTCCAGGTAAGCACTTACTGCAATGCTTTAACAATACACTACTGTGATGTGATCTTTACACCTAATGTGTGTGTGTGTGTGTGTGTGTGTGTGTGTGTGTGTGTGTGTGCGCGTGTGTGTGTGTCTCTGTCTCTCTCCAGGTGTGCGGGCACATCTGTAAGTGCTACAGCGTGGCGGCTCAGTTCGAGGAGTGCCGGGAGAAGATCATCGAGCTGCCCAACATCATTAGAGACCTCTGTCGCCTGCTCTACTACGGCAAGGTGAGCCCCTGGCCTCTCTCAGGTCCTCTACTATGGCACCGTGAGAAGGAACGCAGAAGAGTGATCCCCCCTTCCAAGGATGTTTAGGAGTGCACTAGGTGCAGAATGACAGACATAGGATCGTAGCGCAAAACAAAGTGGAAATGAAGGTCAGACTATAATGAAATGGCAGATTAGTAATAGATAGATTAGCTAGTTTGGTTATCCAACAATATATCTGATGAAAAGTGTACTCACAGTTTATGGTGCTGTTGAGGAAGATCTCAGATTAGTTAGTTTTACCATTGTTTCCTCTGCTCATCTTCTTCGCACTTCTTTTCCTTCTCCATGTCTTTCTCCATCTCTTCATCCTCTTCCTGGCTTCTCCTTCAATCTTCTCCTCCTCCCCCCTCCCCTCTCTCTCTCTTTTCTTCCCCCCTCTCTCGCTCCTCCTCCCCCCGCAGTGTCTCCCCCGGACAGCGGCCTTGGCCGTGCAGTGTGTCAGCTCCTTCGCCGTGGACTTCTTCTTGCAGACCCACCTGTACCACGCCGGGGTGCTGTGGCATCTGCTGGTCTACCTCTTCAACTACGACTTCACGCTGGAGGAGAGCGGCGTGCAGGCCAGTAGACCTCACCGTACTATATAACGATGCACTGTTTCAGCCCTGATACAATACGTGTTGCAATTCTATAAACGTTGCAATACGATATTCTGATGCTAATTTGTTTCTCCCAATTGTTTCCTTTGTGTGGTTTAACATATAACTATTTTACTACCAACCTAGAACCTAGAAATTATGAATGCTTGAAATCTTCCTGTAACATTAGCGATATATTGTTGCTATATAATGCTGTATGTGTGCTATATAATGTCTGTCTCCTTCAACAAATGTACTCTGTATACTTATTGACGCTTAGAAGTTGCTTTGGATAAAAGTGTCAAATGCCCTCAATGTGTTCACGGTGGTTTTGTTTTTTTAAATGAATGTAGTACATCTACAGGATGTAGTTGACGCATATTGACTCGCGGCATACACTATGGCGCCCTCTGTAGGAGGGTACCATTAATACAGCGATACTCCCATTAAAATCCATTATTTCCCCATCATCCCTACAGGCCAGTCAGGACACCAACCAGCAGGAGGTGGCCAACAGCCTGGCCCGGATCAGCCTGGTGGCTCTCAGCCGTCTGGGGGGCTACGCCCAGCTGCAGGCCCCGCCCAACACCGGGGACGGAGCAGGAGCCCCTGAGGCCAACGGGGTGGAGGCCGGGCCTCCGGAAAACCCCACCATCCGCAAGAGCCTGGCGGCCATGTTGACGCCGTATGTAGCCCACAAGCTGGGCACGGGGACCCCCGCTGAGGTGGGTGGTATATGCCGACACGGACATGAATGCACACGCTGACACACACACACACACACACACACACACACACACACACACACACACACACACACACACACACACACACACACACACACACACACACACACACACACCACACTAAACACACTGATAAACACAATGCTCACACCACATCATCATGCAACACTGATGCACAGTACACTGACACACACGACCGCATTGACACACATATACACACCACAGTGAACTGAACACACAAGCACACATAGACACATTCTCCACTGCCCCCTGCCTGTGTGTGTCTGAACCCCTGGCGTGTGTGTGCAGGTGCTGAAGCTGCTGAACAGTAACTCTGAGAACCCCTACCTGATCTGGAACAATGGGACCCGGGCAGAGCTCCTGGAGTTCCTGGAGGAGCAGCAGCAGGGGAACATCCGCACGGTGAGGATTGATTTAGATTTTACTTACTTACCGTAATATAGAGATTGCAAAGGATTAATTTACAGTTATCACACACAGGGCACAAATGTAAACAATAAATATAGAGAGTGAAAAAAAATGTATATCTTAGGAAAATATTATTTTCTTCAATGCAGTGAAGATCGTTCTTTGTAGGAACGTAGAACTTCGTAGAATTTCCCCTTAGAAAACTTCTTACGAATTAACTTAAGATACTTTTGTGACCATGGCCCCTGGTCTGCCACATGAATTAAAACTGGATTTGAGTTCTCTGAATCAGACCAACGACGTTAGCGCTCCAGCTCCCGGGATTTCTCTTGGACACAGAGTTGATGTTGCAGACCTCGATTTTTAACTACTATTAGAAACAAGGAGGAACCTCGCAGAAACAGCTGTGTTTGGTGACTCTCTCTTCCAGGGCGAGAACGACAAGAGTTTTGGCGCCGAGTTTGTGTTCAGTGACCACAGCAAGGAGCTGATCGTGGGGGAGATCTTCGTCAGGGTCTACAACGAGCAGCCCTCCTATCCCCTGGAGGTCAGCAACATTTACATATTCCTCAGAATATAACTACGCTACTAATGTACTGCTATATAACTTGTATATCACTGTCATTAAAGGGTCAGATTACAGTGTAGCGCCTTTCAATGTTTGCTACTTGGTTTATTTATGTTAACTGGTATAACTAATACTATTTTACCACTAGTAATTCATTGACTATTTACTTCATTAATTAATATTAATGATTGGATTTGATGGATGATTTGAATTCTTCCATCCACCATGTTGTACTGACACTAATACACTGTATATGTGTGTGCGTGTGCATGTGTGCAGTTCCCCAAGGCGTTTGCGGCCAGCCTGCTGGACTACGTGGGCTCCCAGGCCCAGTACCTGTACACCCTGCTGGCCATGAGTCAGAGCAACAAGGTGGAGTCCCAGCAGCACGCCGAGCGGCTCCGCTTCGCCGAGATGGCGCTGGAGGCCCTGCGCAACGTCATCAAGAACAACCCAGGTCCCCACAATCCCCGGCTTTACCCACAATCCCCTCTGTCACCCACGATCCCCTTTATTACCCACAATCCCCCGTCACCCACAATCACCTTCTTACCCACAATCCCCTCGTTCACCCACAGTCCCCTTTATTACCCACAATCCCCTCTGTTAATCCCCTTCTTTACTTTAATCCTCTTAGTTACCCACAATTAATTTAATGTCTGGTCTTTTTACCGGCAATCCCCTTCTTGACCCATAATTCTCTTCACCCCAGGTCTCATTACCCTTAATCCCCCCTAAAACTAACCCTCCCTCGATCTATCAGTAGATTCACATATCAGTCACATTAGATTTTAAGATTAGATTAATTTGATTGTTGTTGCATAACACATTTCAGTTGGTATTCCGGTCTCATTAGCCCCAACTTTTCCCCCTCGCGCCACACGCTGACCAATGTCAAAGTCACACTGAGAGGGCCTTGTCACATGGGTCTTTAACACACGGTGTTCTGCGTGGGTCCACAGGTTCAGAAACGGAGTGCATCGGACACTTTAAACTGCTCTTCTCCTTGTTACGGGTCCACGGAGCTGGCAAGGTTCAGCAGCTAGCATTGGAGGTAAAAAAAAAGGGTTTCCTCCGGAGACCCACCAACACCCTGAGCCCTGAGTGACGATGGAGTGTACTAAACGGTGTTTGTCCTCCAGGTGGTTAACACGGTGACGTCCAACCAGGAGTGTGTGAGCAACATCGCAGAGTCCCTGGTCCTCTCCAACCTGCTGGTCCTGCTCCACTCTCTGCCCTCCAGTATGACCACACACACACACACACACACACACACACACACACACACACACACACACACACACACACACACACACACACACCCTTTTCTGAGTACACTTTTTTCCCACCACTGCTTAACGCATAGGTGACCCAACCCTTTTGCTTTGACAATATTCTAAAATGATATGCCCATATTTGTGTGTGGTAGCCGTTGCATTTCGTGAAGATCACTGACTCCCTCTCTGATGATGTCACTTACAGGCCGACAGCTTGTGCTGGAGACTCTGTATGCCTTGACCTCCAACACAAAGATAGTCAAAGAGGCTATGGCCAAAGGTTTGTGGATAACTAACTACTGACTACTTATCTAAGGCCTGGGATCTTCTCAGACACGTTGCACTTCCGCCTGTAAAGCCTAAAGCCCTCCGCCTTCCCCCCTCTCTCCCCCAGGTGCTCTGATCTACCTCTTGGACCTCTTCTGTAACTCCACCCACCCCCAGGTGCGCTCCCAGACAGCAGAACTCTTCTCCAAGATGACTTCGGACAAGCTGGTCGGACCCAAAGTGAGCCTGGACACCATGAAGTACACGTCATCTTGTGTTGTTTGATAAACCGCAGGCAGGGACACGGTCATAGTGTTTCTAATGTTACTCTGCTGTTTCCATGACTACCAATGCGATCATTGGTTTCAAGATGTCCGCCACACTCACACAGTCATCCTCAAGTCACTGATGCCCAGAAACAATTAAAACTTTTATTAAATCGCCGCCACTATTAACCACATTTCACATGTCACTTGGCAGTTGCTTTTATCCAAAGCAACTTAAAACTGAGACTCCAAAAAAAGATTAGTGTATTATTATTTTTCTAGTGTCTCAGTTGGCCACTATGATTGGCTCCAATGCCCCCTGTGTGGTCAAAGATGGAGGACAGATGATTCTTCCGGTCTTGGATTAATAATACATTGGCATCTCTTATCTCAACCGCGTCCTTGTTGTCTTACAGGTGCGTCTGACGCTGATCCGCTTCCTGCCCGGCGTGTTCATGGACGCCATGCGGGACAACGCAGAGGCGGCCGTGCACATCTTCGAGGGCACGCACGAGAACCCCGAGCTCATCTGGAACGACGGCTCCCGCGAGACCGTCTCCACCACCGTGAGGGAGATGATGCTCGAGTAGGTCACCGCCAGGAACGCAGAGAATTAGCACTAGCGGTATCATTAGAGTTATCATTAGCATCTTACCCCAACTCCTCAAATGAATGTTTGGGGGGGAGTTGAGGGTAAACTTTTGCATCTGCACTGAGCTGTGCTGAGCCACACCCCAGAGAGGTTCACCTTTAAGCATAGCTCTTCTGTCCCTTTTTAAGGGTTCAACTGATATTTGTTCTCCTGCAGATTAATCATAATAATAATAATAATAATAATAATAATAATATCTTTGTGTTCCAGACACTTTAAACAGCAGAAGGACAATCCTGATGTTAACTGGAGGGTAAGTCTAAATTATTGTAACTCACAAATACAATACAATTATACAATAAAAGTGCACCTTCATTGGAATGCACCTTTTAACCCCCTTACCTCTGACCCTTTGCCCCCAGCTGCCCGAGGAGTTCACGGTGGCATACGGTGCGGGGCAGGGAGAGCTGGAGGTGGGCGGGGTCTTCCTGCGCATCTTCATCGCCCAGCCGGGGTGGGTGCTGAGGAAGCCCAGAGAGTTCCTGGTCTCCCTGCTGGAGACAGTCACAGAGCTCCTGGAGAAGAACAACCCCAATGTGACACACGGTGTGTGTGTGTGTGTGTGTGTGTGTGTGTGTGTGTGTGTGTGTGTGTGTGTGTGTGTGTGTGTGTCACACACGTAGAGACAACACCGATGTCACCAGAGGTTAACGTGTACACCTGTTCTTGACATCCCTTGTCCTGCAGGGCGAGGCCCTGGAGACGGTTACCACAGCAGCCGTGTGTCTGTTCAGCACGCAGAGCCAGCTGGCGGACCAGGTCCCCCCCCTGGGCCACCTGCCGCGCATCCTGGCCGCGCTCAACCACCGCAACAACGCCATCCCCAAGAGCGCCATCCGCCTGCTGCACGTCCTGTCAGACAACGAGGTAATGTAGCGCCAGTTAGCATGGTGGTGGGTAGTGCAGAGCTTAGCATGCTAGGCAGCACGCCGCAGCTAGTTTGAATGCTAAGTGGTGCGGCGCAGCCATTTAGCATGCTAGGTAGCACAGAGCATCTGGTTAGAATAGATATTGCAGGTATTGCAAGCGCAGAGAACTATGCCCCACTAATTCAGTTGTTTTGTTACAAAAACACCCTTAATAAATATACATATATACCTACATATTATATATATATTTATGTATATATACAGTACCCTATAATTATAAGGTACTGTACATACTGTATACATAAATATATAATTATTTCTGACCTGAACATCTTATCCTTGCCTTTTACAGATGTTCTTAATTTGTTTGTTTGTAATACATAATTAATACAAAATTAATAATTATATTAACACAATATAAGTGTTAAAAAGAAAGTCTGTAATTGTAATCCATTAATATTTAAATAAGTGCTTTGATCTCACAGTATCTCTAGGCACCTCAATCAACATTGCTAACTATTCAGACTTCAGTAGTTATGTTGTGTTATAAACTGTTTAGAATGAATAAATGCTGTTTCCTGATTGAACACTGTTCTCTGGTTGAATCTCGACTATCTGGGACATTGGAAAATGACCATCAGGGTTTAGGCAACATTACAGTGGTGGTTTTTTGGGGGGCGAGTTTTGTGCCCCCCCCCCCAAAAATGTTTGTCACCAGCTACCACTGCTGTCTAGTATATTAAGTCGTTTGAGAAGTGCTTTTAATGTATGTGTAGTAATGCCAAGATGTTCCACAGGGCTGCTGCTGTTAGCTATACTATACTGTCTCAATAATACTCACATCAAATGTTTTATTGCAGCGTTTTAATGGAGTGTCTCACTAAAGCACTTGGGTTAGAGTTCATTCTAATGTGTGTGTGTCTGTGTGTAGCTGTGCGTGCGGTCGATGGCGGCTCTGGACACAATCGGGCCCCTGATGACGGGTATGAGGTCGCGGGCCGACATGGCGGGGCTCGCCTGCGAGGCCCTCAACCGCATGTTCCAGAAGGAGCAGACGGACCTCGTAGCACAGGTACACACAGTGCCATACACAGTAGTAGTCTCTCTCTCTCTCTTGCTCTCTCTGTCTCTTTCTCTCTCTCTGTGTCTCTCTCTGTCTCTCTCTGTCTGTCTCTGTCTCTCTCTCTGTCCATCTCTCAGCTGCCATCACACTATTTTCAATCAATCAATTTACAATCAGAAATGGAGATTGCATCGCTTAACACAAGTAACTCCATAAAATGTCTGCTATTTGGACGTGGTGAATGAAGTAAGTACAAGATGTCCTTGTGTCTGGGCATCCCCAGGCCCTGAGGGTGGAGCTGGTCCCCTATCTGCTGAAGCTGCTTGAGGGTGTGGGTCTGGAGACGCTGGACAACCCCTCCGCCACCAAGGCTCAGATCGTCAAGGCCCTCAAGTCCATGTCGCGCAGCCTGCAGTTCGGAGAGCAGGTACGGCTGCCTGACCCTAGCCCCAGCCCTAACCCTGACCCTATACCCTTTAACCTAGCCCCATCCCTAACCCTAGCCCCTACCCTGACCTTATACCCTAGTCCCTAGCCCCGGCTCCTACCCTCGTCCTATATACCAGGGGTGCCCACACTTTTTGAACTTGCGAGCTACTTTTAAAATGACCAAGCCAAAATGATCTACCTACACTAAAAATGCTAAATATATCCCGAGTATACTTTATATATATACAATATAATTTGCCGTACCTTGCATAACTGCATGAGCCCTTGTGGCACACTACAATTCAGTAAATTTTTGGTCATTACCTTACTCCAGTATTTCTCAAACTGTGGGGCGCGCCACTCTAGTGGGGCGCAGTGGTATTACAAGTGGGGCACAGGGGGAAATTCTGAATTGTTTTATTTCAAGAATTTTATTGAGAACTTCACATATAACAAAAGTATAAAGCACACGGACATAAAACCAACATTTTCCGATCGAACTCCCCCCCGCCAACAATCTAAAATGAACGAACTTTGTCATGCCCCCCCCACCCCGTCAACAACGCGGTTGACTGCACATGCGCGGTGATTCGTGTGATAGAAAAGACGAGATCTCAGAATGGCTGCTCTGTACGTCAATCAAGTGGCAAATGTCATAGGGAGGATGAATGATAACCCTAACCCTATCGAAAAATTCATGGCATGCGATCTACCCGGACTTCCTTTGCGATCGACCGGTCGATCGCGATCGACGTATTGGGCACCCCTGCTATATACCCTAACCCTAGCCATTGCACCTAACTCTACCCTGACCCTATACCATAACTCTCGCCCTAACCTTAGCTTCTACCCTAGACCCTGCCCTATACCCTAGCCTCTACCCTCACCCTTTACCCTACACTCACCCTATACCTAGCACATACCCTCACCCTATACCCTTGCCCCTACCCTCACCCTATACCCTAGCCCCTGCCCTATACCCTTGCCCCTACCCTCACCCTATACCCTAGCCCCTAACCTCACACTGTACCCTTACCCCTACCCTCACACTATACCCTAGCCCCTACCCTCACCCTATATCTTAGCCCCTACCCTCACCCTATACCCTAGCCCCTACCCTCACCCTATACCCTAGCCCCTACCCTCAGTCATAGCCCTTCAATCATGTTAGATGACAGGAAGTAGGAAGTAGATCCCAGCATCCGATCAGCCAGAGACTGCTTGGTTAATGCTGTTTTGGTTCCCCTCCAGGTGAATGAGATCCTGGCCAGGTCCAGTGTGTGGAGCGCCTTCAAAGACCAGAAGCACGACCTGTTCATCTCCGAGTCACACACCGCCGGTTATCTCACAGGTAACTCCCACACCAACCTTTTGTCTTTTATGAAGCTGTGGTCCTCTGGGGTAAGTTAGTCTCTCTCTCTCTCTCTCTGGTGCCGGGTCTGAGTTGTGTTCTGCTTTCTGCCTCTAAACCTTAGCTGCTTTGTGCCTCACACCTGCACACTCTGGCCTTGTGCACCTTCTGACTGCCTGCAAACGTTTTCCTCTCTACCTTCTCCTCCTCCTTGTTATTCTCCTCCTCTTTGTTCTCCTCTCCTCCTTCTTATCCACTCCTTCTCCTCTTCCTCCTCCTCCTTGTTCTTCTACTTCTCCTCCTTCTTGTCCCCTCCTTCTCTTTCTCTTCTCCTCTCTTCTCCTCCTCCTCCTCGTCCTCCTCCACCCTTTGCTCCCCAGGGGTGTCCACTCCGTCTCTCCTGGCCGCCAGCAGCCCACTGCGAGGCGGTCTCTAGACACCTGAGCTGGCCTCAGTTGCTCTGAAGCAGGTAGAACTCCACCTGGTGGCTCCTCCCACCCCCTCCACCTCCCCACGCACCCCTTCCATCTCCATCTCATGTCTCCTCCTCCACTCTTGCTTCCATTTCTCCCTGCCTGCTCTCGGCTCTGCTCCGCACACAGCTGTCAGTCAGTTTCACACCTAGCATAGTTGTTTGGTGTGCATCAATAACATCCTGGATTGTCATGACAACCAGGAGATGATGTTCCTGGAATGGCCATCTTTGCAGTGGTTTGTAGTTCTCACGTCATCCACATCATGTCAAGATCAGTGTGGTTACCATATCCACTAACTCCCCTACATACTCTGTTTAAGTTCAGAACTGTTCTTAGCTAAACCTTGCTAACCTAGCTGTTCTCCCCCCCACCCCACAGGGTCAGGAGTAGCGGGCTACCTTACGGCCGGGACGGGCACCACAGTCCTGCCCAATGTCCCGCCCCCTGTGGACAACGACATTGGTGACCTGGGTTGACAGACACGAGGACACAGCCAATCCCACTCAGACGCGCAGACCCGCCCCCTCCCCTGGCCCAGCGGCCGTGGACTCCCAGAGAGAGAGAGAGATAGAGATAGAGAGAGCGCACTCGGCTCACCTTAAACCAACCAGGGGGTGGAGAGAGGGGGACATACCAGTGGGCGGAGCCACTTCCTGGGGGGGGGGCGGGCTACGTTCCAGGCAAACGCCTGCTGTCTGCAGCACTTCCTCCTGTTTCTCTCTGGTCCACTCGCCCCCTCCACTCCCAAAAAACTGCAGCACTCAAGTCTTGATAAAACACTTTCTAATTGTTTTAAACAATGAACACGTTTTTTCTTTGTTTGCTTTTTGTTTGTTTGTTTTTCTGCATTTTTATCGTTTCTTTCACCAGGACAAAATAGTTTACTTTTTGTATGAATATATTTTTTACTCTTGATTTTTCTTGTTTTCTTATCTTCCTGTGGGACGAAGACAGTGAAAGACTGAGAATTGTTAAGAGGTCTGCTTTATCTCATTCTGATTGGCTTATGTCAGTGAGGGGGGGGCGGGTCTAACAGGCCCAGCCATTGAATTTGCTGACAAAGAAGCCTTTCCAGAAATCACCCCCCCTCTAGCCCTTCCGCACATCCTGCCCCCCGCCGCCCTCCCCCCACTTCTACCATTGATAACATTTCATTAACATGTTTGTAAAGTTGTATTGGACCATTGTATGTGAGAGGGGAGAAGCTGGAATCTGTTTTGATTGGACGATTTTCCTGCACAGTTTCCTTTCAAGATGGAGAGGTTTCTGAACAAATGGACCGGTCACCTGACACCTGGTCCAGCCAGGGGCTGGGACGCTTTATGAAAAACACACCCCCCCTGTCCTCCCCTTCCTTGTTAGCCGCCTTCGGATCAACATTGACGTCATGATTCTCTTGATTCGTACCTCACTTCCTCTCTGATTCCAAGACCCCCCATCCTCCCTCTCCACCAGAATGCAAAAAGCACTAGAACAGAACCGAATGAGATGATTAAAACAGTCTTCTGCCAGAGACGGTGTGACTGACCGACTCAGATAATGAACCTATGTGAAACACACTAGTGCAATTGTGAGATGTTTGATGTAATATTACGTATATAAACTTTCTATATTGAATGTACATTAAAAAAAATTAAAATAAAATCTGTCGCACTTGTACATACAAATTTTAAGAATAAAAGGGAAGCCACAGTGTTGTTATTTTGTCTTTGTGTTTGTTATATTATAGTGTCAGTGTTTTTTGGACTCTTGACTAAATAATCAAACCTTACACATAGCCTATATAAAGTATATTGTAGCGATCACCGCGGAGGCGCTGAAGAGAAGAGTCGGACGCGTAGTATAGTGGTAGTGATGCTCTGTGCGTCCACCGCACGACCCAGACACAACCTTTTATTCTGCACAACAACCTGCCAGCTGGGGGCATCACCCCCTTTTATACCCCCGTGACAGACATGACATTTCCCATAATCCCTCGGGCCCCCTACGTCATCTGCGCGGCCATGTGGTAGCCGCGCCCCCCCCTGGCCGCTACAATATCTACTGTATATATTAAGCGACATCTATAACAATACTCGTGTATATAAATGTCCAGGCATATACCATATATATATATTTTTGTATATATATATTTTTTCAACGTGTGTAACTTAATGTTGCACACTATCCACTTTACAAGCTTCGTCGGGAACCTTTCATCTCTTGTGAGTAGACGGACAGAATCGCGTGCACATCGTACGGACCAAATAGCGCGTTGCACCGGAAGCTGACGCGTTTGGCGCGAATAATAACAACAGTGACGCTCTTACGCGTCTGCCGCTCGTCGCTGTTATTCGCAGCGCGGTCAGTAACTTCCTAGTTGCGTTTACTGTACACTCCGCGCCGTTTGTGTTCACAGTCCGAAGACGAGCCTTCGCTCCGCCGACACAAGGCTCAGTAGCTGTGCTTTCTGTCAAGTCCTGTGTAGTCAATGTTGAGCACGGCCACTGTGTTGCTGTTACAGTCTAATCCACCACCATGTCTACACCGGACAAGGGGGCCTTCGTCGTCAAGTTTGTCGAATCCGGACGACAGAAAGCGGACTATGCGGAGAAGGCTTACGAGGTACACGACGTACACACCTGATGGCTCAATATGAACCCAAACATCTGGGTGGACACTCTCACAAGTGACGTCAGATCAGTGAGAGTGTCCACCCAGATGTTTGATGGATGGATGGATGGATGGGTAAGCCAGGGCCAGGTGGTACAGTACAGTACAGTCCACTTGATAGACTGACTGATGTGGTTGTCATACTGTACATCTGGGTGGACATTGGGACACGCCTGGTGTTTATTTTTTTTTAACGATGCTGTGTTCTGTGCAGGCCATATTGGAGCTGCAGTCTGAGAAGTGTGTGAAGAGCATCTCCGAGGACGAGGCTCTGCAGCTGCACCACAAGGACAAGTCCCTGTTTGTCTTCAGCAGCTTCACCACGCCTGCCTTCCACCACTGCAAGAAGGTTGGCCTCATGTCTTGTTGTTGTTGTAGAGAGACCGTGATGTCACTGTAAATACTGTATGCACACCTTACCATGTGTTGACATATAATCATTTTCCACAGAGACATGTAACACGACTATACATCATAATCGATAATTATGTTTTCTATAATATGTAGCACATATATCCAGTCTTCATTATGTATTCTTAAGTAATTCAGGGGACATCTTGCTCTGGGATGGCTACAGGACATGGGGGGGGGGGTTAAATCCACTACACTTTAAAGTGGCCCTATTATACCGCCAGGAAAATTGTCATGTGACTAAAATTGTAATTGTGACATGCTGACATCACAAGTGGGAGTGTTGTATGCTGACTAGATCAGACTACGAGCCTACTCAGTGGGTGACAATTTTGAAACGCTTGTAATGTCACAATCACACCTGGTGGTATAATAGAGCCCTTTAATTTACATTTACATTTAGGGTATTTGGCAGACATTTTTTATCTAAAGCGACTTACAAAGAGTACATTTGTTGAAAGAAAGACAGCAATATATCGCTGTGGTACATAAAGATAACATTAGAGCAGGTTTCAAGCATTCATAATTGCAAGGTTAATGGAACGATTTTCATAATTGCTAGGTTGCCTGCATAATAGCTGGGATAAGAGCAGAAGTGCCATTCTGAGTGCAGTTCTAACATCTAAGAACATACAATATGCTAAACAATGCTAAGTACTATTAATAATGCCAAGACAGCGCACAAACATGCAAGTTAGGGCATAGGTTAGGAGAGGGAGGCTGGGGGGGGTTATGCAGAGTCTAGGTCAGGGGTCCCCAAACTTTTTCCTGTGAGGGCCACATAACTTTTCCCTTCTCTGATGGGGGCCGGGGTCAGTTTGTAACAGAAAAAGTGTGACGATCGCAGGGGTGCCTAAACGTAAACATTTATTGTTTTCCAGAAAGCCACACATAACCAAATATTAATAACCCTTTCAGGGATCTTCACAGAAAAAAAAGTCAGGAAATAAATAATAACACTATTAATGAAATAAATAATAACAAAATAACCCTCTCTGGGATCTTCACAGAAAAAAGTCAGGAAATAAATAACACTATTTGTGAAATAAATAATAACCAAATAACCCTCTCTGGGTTCTTCACAGAAAAGAAGTCCATTGAACATTAACTTTCTGTTGTGCCGTGCACAATCTTAACAGGTAAAAGTTTAGCTTAGTTGTCAGAGCAGAATCTCTTACTCAAATGACTCATATGAGCAGTCTCTCAAAGTTCTTGTGTTCCTTCCTTATAATCCTTTTGTAGGTTCCAGTAGGCTTGTAGACACCGCTGTTTGCAGCTCTCTCTCATCAACTTCCCTGTGAAAACCACAAAGCAAGCAGGCTGAGAAACCGAACTAAGTGATACAGCACCTACACAGCACAATACATTTCACTACCAGTATGGTTGTGGAGATGGATTTTATCCCAGTAGATTTTATTATGATTAAATTTGTTTATACTCAGAATGACTCATTCAAGTCAGAAAAGTGAGCTTACCTATGTATGTTCATCAGTGTGAACTGTGGGCCTGCATCTGGCTGGTGAGAAGTTGAATGTCAGGTTCCATTCTAGTCACAGCCAGTCTCAAACACTGATGCAGATGTTCATCTGTCAATCTTGATCTCATCTGAGTTTTCAGGTGTTTCATGTGTGAAAATGTTTGCTCGCAGATATACGTGCTGCCAAAAAGTGTAAACATCTTCATTGCGTGTTTTTTTATGTTAGGGTAAGTGTCGTTTGGGAGGGCGGCATAGAAGTCAATGAGACTGTTGGGCTTGAATGCGTCTTTCAGAACATCACAGTTCTGTAACTCGGCCAACTCAAACTGATAAGAAGGCTGGGCTTCATCGATGTCGGCAAGAAAGGGGTTCTGGAAAAGACGGATTTCTTTTGCATTAACATGTAGTTGCCGGAATCGCACACCGAACTCCGCCTTCAGCATTTCCAGTGCTTCCACACACTTTTCAGCTGGGAACGGGACCGCTGGGTTCTCTGCAGAGAGGTTTTGGGTAGCAGGAAGATGGATGAAGTTGTGCTTTTTCACTTGTTCCAAAAGCAGTGCAAGTTTCACCTCAAATGCTTTTATGTGAGAATACATGTCGCAAATGAGTTTCCCCTGGCCTTGTAGCTGCAAGTTAAGGCTGTTCAGCATTTCTGTCACGTCTGTTAAAAATGCGAGGTGCCATTTCCATTCTGGGTCGATCAGCTCTGGGACCGTTTTGTCTTTTGAATGAAGAAATGCGTTAATTTCGGGTAGCAGCTCGTAAAAACGCCTCAAAACTCTGCCCCGGCTCAACCATCGGACCTCTGTGTAGTACAGCACATCGCCGTGCGCAGACTCCAGTTCAGACAGGAATTGTTGGAACTGCCTGTGTTTAAGTCCCTTTGCTCTGATGAAGTTTATGCATGACACCACAACCTTCATGACAGAATCCCACTTCAACACTTCGCAGCACAGTGCTTGCTGGTGAATTAGGCAGTGAGACCCCGTTCTTCCATCTCCCGGTTCATGTGTCCTATTAGACCCCGAGACGCGCCCACCATACTAGGAGCCCCGTCAGTCGTGATGCTGGCAAGCTTTGACCAGTCTAGGTCCAACTCTTCCATGGTTTGGCATACTTTGCCGAAAATATCCTCCCCCGTTGTAGTCCCTTTGAGACTTTGGAGGGCTGCCAGCTCCTCGCACATCTCAAAGTTTGCGCTAACTCCACGAATAAAAATGAGCAGCTGCGCTGTGTCTTGCACGTCCGTGCTCTCATCCAGTGCTAATGAAAAAAAGTCAAATTCTTTCGTCTTCTGCTGCAGCTGGGCATATACATTACCCTCGATTTCTTCAATGCGTCTGGTGATTGTACTCGCCGACAGACTCACGGCATTAAAGACATCTTTCTTCTCGGGACACACCTCTTCCACGACAGCATTCAAACATTTCTTGACAAACTCTCCATCAGTGAAAGGTTTACCGCTGCTTGCTATCAGTTGAGCAACCTGAAAGCTGGCCCGAACGGATGACTGGTTCAGCTGAGCTTGGCGTACAAATGTATTCTGCTGAGCTAACAGTCCACTTTTTAGCTTTGAGAGTTTGTCTGCTCGCATTTGGCCTTGCAAGTTATCATACTTGTCTTTGTGACGGGATTCATAGTGTCGGCGCAGATTGTATTCTTTGAATACCGCCACCGCCTCTTGACAGATGAGACAAACAGCCTTTTCTTTGCATTGAACAAAAAAATAATCGTTTGACCACTGCAGGTTAAATACCCTGCATTCTGAATCAATTTTTCTCTTACCTAACCTTTTCGCCATTATTCCGTTCTATTTGACAGGGGCTAGTCTAGGATTCGCGTGGCCAGACTGAAAAAAAAAATCATAATGCGTCTCTGGTATTGTTCAGGGGGCCGGGCCAAATGTGGAGGCGGGCCGTATCAGGCCCGCGGGCCTTAGTTTGGGGACCACTGGTCTAGGTGAACTCTGAACAGGTGGGTCTTTTGCGGAAAGCTGGTGAGCAACTCTGACCTCAGCCAGGAGCTCATTCCACCACTGTGGTGGTGTACACAGACAGACGTAACATGTCCAACATTGCGTCTATAATGTGTGTGTGTGTGTGTCTCCCTGTGTCCTGTAGCTCGGCTGCAGGGTGGTCAGCCCCCTGGTAGTGCTGTTCTGCCTGCAGCAGCAGCGGTGCGTTCCCCGGGCGGAGAAACCCGTGTTCAACATGGCCATGGCCGACGTCACCGTCTCCTGCACCAGCCTGGACAAGACAGCGCGGGTCAGTGTCATGGTGACTGTTGTGCTGCTGTATTCTCTCTGTCTCTCTCACCCTCTGATTTCCACACTGTCTGCATAGTGGATGAGGGGGGAGGGGGGGTTGTTGGACACACTCTTGAGACCATTATTGTTACAAATAGTTTGGTGTTTTTACTTTTTTTACTTGCTATTTATTGTGATTACTATGGAGTTGGTTGAATGTCCTCACATGTATACAATAAGTGACATGTGGTATGCTGAGAGCTTTTTAAATTTTTTTTTTGTTATGCTGATATTAAGATGTCTGTGTGTCCAGACGGAGGTGATGGAGCTAGTGCATCTGATGGGTGGGCGTGTCTACCGGGACCTCAACGTGTCCGTCACTCACCTGGTGGCGGGCGAGGTGGGCAGTAAGAAGTACCTGGTGGCTGCCAGTCTGGGCAAGCCCATACTGCTCCCCTCCTGGGTCAAAGCATGCTGGGAACGCTCCCAGGACAGGTACGTGCACGGGGGGGTGGATATTTTTGTAAAAACTGTATTTTCATGTATTTCCAACTCAAAATACACCTATGCATTACACCCAATAGGACTAGTAGTGGCAATGGACGTGTGAATACAGTGTGCGTCTCCAGTCTGTTCAGGTACACCGACCTGGTGGTGGAGGACCATCAGTGCCCGGTGCTGCGTGGCTGTGTGCTCTGTGTGACGGGACTCTCCAGCGTGGAGCGCAAGGAGGTGCAGCGTCTGTGTCAGGAGCACGGTGCCCTGTACACCGGGCAGCTCAAGATGAACGAGTGCACCCACCTCATCGTCAGCGAGCCCACCGGTGAGTGGTGGCTTTGCAAATGATGGTCCTACTTTGAGTGAAATCGATGATAAAGCATGGTGTGCTTTAAGAATGCGTATGCCATTGTGTACATCTAAATAGCTGTGAATGTGTGTTTTCATCTTGGAACGTTGACCCTTTCACAATATGTCACACCTAAAAAATGTCACAAAAGACATTTCACCCTCTCTTCCATGATGTATTCCGTGATGTATTGCTTTACAGAGTTCCCGGCCATAACCATCTCTAACTTAAAACCTAAATTGGACTTTTTGCATAATCTTGAATATTGTGTGTGTGTGTGTGTGTGTGTGTGTGTGTGTGTGTGTGTGTGTGTGTGTGTGTGTGTGTGTGTGTGTGTGTGTGTGTGTGTGTGTGTGTGTGTGTGTGTGTGTGTGTGTGTGTGTGTGTGTGTGTGTGTGTGTGTTACAGGTCAGAAGTACGAGTGTGCACGCAAGTGGAACATGTATTGCGTGTCTCTCCACTGGCTGTTCGACAGCATCGAGAAGGGCTTCTGTCAGGACGAGAGCCGCTACGCCGTGGGGCGGGACGCCGCCAAGACCAGCCGGCCCCACACCTCCACGCCCACCGCCGGGGGCAGCAGGAAGGACGGTAAGAGATCTGGAGCGATCCACCCACGTCTCTGGCTCGGTCCATCAGTGTCTCTGAGCCTGGAGCATGCGGTCACAAGTCCAGCACCAGGTGTCTACTGACACCTGTTACTGGGGTTCTTCATGCATACCTACATTTGAGTAATGCTTTGGTTAAAAACCATTTTGTACACTTTTGATTATTTGTGTATTATTATTTTTTGAATTCATTATTTGTGTTGCTGTCACAGAATATAAGTTGGTACAACCAGAGGCAAGATGTTCTAGTTGCGAGGGTAGTCGACTCCCGTCTTAAAGTTACGGTTCGGGCTGTGGATCTTTTGCCGTCGGGTTGCGGAACTAGTGGCCATATGTGCAGGTGGTGGGAGTGGGTCTTGAAAATCTGACCCGTGCATGACTGCTCTAAACTCCTACCTGCTCCTTAATGATCTGAATATCTGAATTAACTGTCAGTCACTTTGGATTAAAGCGGCCCAGTACCAGCTGTGTTCCTGGATCTTCTGGTTGTACTGAGGTGTTGGTTCTGTGCTTCCAGAAGGTTCCTCTCTGCTGGGTCTGAGCCACATCTCGGTCAACATGACCATCAACGACACGGCCCTCACCAACGCCACTGGCCTCACCAATGCCACTGGCCTCACCAACGCCACCATCTCCCGCCTGGAGGCCCCAGACCCCGTTGACGGCTTTGACCTGTCCACCTGCCCTGCGGAGGACGTGCTGGACGGATGCAAGGTAACCTAGCAACGCTGGAGCTCTGCATCCTTGCCTCCATGGTGATTGGGCTGCAGGCAGTACCCAGTGCAGTGTAGTAGATAAATAATAGATATAGTGATAGTAGATATTTTAGTGTTGGGTGATGTTCACTGCACAAATAATCTCAGTATTAGCATGTATCAACAGTATAATATTAACATTATGTAGTAACAGGAGTAGTATTTGTACTGACTACAATGATAATTGTGAAAATTGTCTTATTGTGAATAGACATAGTGGGCTCATTTTAACTGGTGAAGGGTTGACAGTGCGTGCTCTTATTTTTGAAATTTTTGAAAATAATGATAAAAGATGCTCTTATTTCACCATAGAATGTTCTCGTTTGAACTGGTCCACCAGACACTTTTCTACATATCAACGGTGTGCGCTCTTACTTTGGAATGAGTGCGCTCTTATTGTTGTGTCTCAGCTGTATCTGTGCGGGCTGCTGGGGAAGAGGCTGGAGAAGCTGCGGCGGCTGGTGAACGTGGCGGGCGGGCTGCACTTCAACCAGCCCAGCGACGACCTCACCCACGTGGTGATGGGAGAGCCCGACAAGGAGCTCATCTCCACCGTGGCCAAGGCCACACACAGGTCAGAGCCTCCCGGGGGTCCCCCACACTGCTCACCTGGCATTGCCACGTCCTCAGAGTGGAGTCACAGGGAATGGAGCAGGGGTCACCAACCTTTACAGACTCACGGGCCACTTGGAAATCATAAAGAACTCAAATATCAACTATCTATTTTGATTGTCTCAAGTTTATCTCAATGTACAGGTGTACGTTGATTGTGGTCTGATGATGACCAATGAAAGTAGTCGGGCAGCCCTACTATAAGTTCTGTAGACCTGTGTATCAGAATCACAGTGATGGTGCGTTTTGGAATATTTTAAAGTTAAGAAATGTGGAATGATTGAATGAGCGGAATGATAAAATCGATGTTTTTGCCATGGTTTGGCAGCCCCCTTGCAATACCCTCACAGGTTGGGAATCTCTGGAATAGAGTTGTACTGTCCACTAGCTGGAGCTTTGCCATTGGCTCAACATGTGGGTTTAACAAACAAAAAATGACCTATAGAACAGAATAATAAATGTCAGTATATTACAATACATTATCACAGTGCCAAACCTTCTGAGATGAAGGACCTTTAGTATAGCTGGTGCTGTTGTTTTGGTAATCTTTGGCTTTGTGGTGTTTGGCTGAGTGCTTTAAACTGGTGCCTCTGGGTCAGTAAAATCATGTGGGTTCTTGACAACATGAGAAAGGTCCCTTTTATGCAACAAGACCAGAGATTTCTGGCCGTCTGCTTGTTACCTGCCAGGCTTTCTAAACAGACAACCATAAGCACACAGTAAGCGTGACCCTCTCCTCCCCAGGCCTCACGTGGTGACGGTGCAGTGGCTGCTGAACAGCTACTCCAGGGGGGCCCTGCTCCCAGAGGAGGACTACCTCCACCAGGACTGCCTGCCTCCCGCCCCACCCCCGGGCCCCAAGACCTCCAGAGCCACCGCCACCTCGGCCCCTCCGCCGCCACCTGTGGCCAGCCCCCGCACCCCCGCCCACCGCAGGGCAGAGGAGGACCTGCTCTCCCAGTACATGGACGATGACCCCACTGTGGGCAAGTATCCACGGCATCGGCGAATTAAACACAATACGCGACCTGGTTGGGTTCATTTGATGTACTTGGGGTAGTTATACTAGTTTTGGTTTTGTTATTTAACTGAAAATCTTCAACAAGCAATTATTGGAATTTAATTTAGGTATTCATTGTTCACTAGTCGAATGCTATATTACTCCACACAAATGCTGCTTCATTATCATTGAGCCAATCACCACTGCTGCTTTGCTTCACCAATTAACCAACCTCCAATAAAAGCTCAGGGACTGAATTAATTGTTTGGTATTGGAATATCCATCAGCTGAATTAAATTAGCAGATATGTATTCCTTGTGGCCTTAATGAGCTACCGCTATTATAATCACCTGTTAAAAGGCTGTTATTTTTCGTTGTTATATTTATTAAATGCATAGTAACACTGGGTCATTCTGGACAATGATGTTTTTGCGACGAGGCAATTACATAATCAAAATAAAGATACAGGGAATTAATTATTCATACTGATCTCCATGTTGTTGTTGTTTAGACAGTCTTTTAGTCAATAAATACCCCTTCTTGTTTTGCGCTACAGTGGAAATGCCTCCACCAGATGGGGGCAGCAGACGCTCTCTGAGCACGCTCCCGGACCCCCCGCCACATCGCTGGGCCCCGGCAGAACCGGCCGGCCCGGCGGAAGCGGACTCCACCCTGCACCAGGCCAGCGAGGGGTCCCTGATGTTCACCGGGAAGCGCTTCCGCCTGGTGGGCTTCGGCGTGGAGGCGGACGGCCAGCTGGCCCACCTGGTGATGCAGAACGGGGGCAAGGTGCTGGTGGGCCACACGCGGGCCGTGGCGGACTACGGCGTGGTGCCGCTGCTGGGCTGTGAGCTGGAGGCCACCGTGGACGAGGTGGTCACCGACACGTGGCTGGTACGATGCTCCTGGTTCTGGTCCCGCCTGGTGCCGCCTTGCAAACAGCTGAAACCAAGATACATTTAAGTTGAAAAAGTCATCATTGGGTTTATTAAATATTTGCCAATAAATGTATGAATATCCAAATTAATAAATGAATGTCTATGGCAGTACTGTGTTGCTCAAGGGTACTCACAGAAATATAATGTACCTGAAAATTGTATTTGACATATGATGGGTGTTCTGTTGGTCTTTGTGTCTTACTAGGAAAGACTAACAGTCAGATTAAAATTCTATCATGGCATACGAAAGACATGCAAATGGAAGCCTCAATCAGATACACCTGCTGTTAACTCTATATGTTTTAAGTGCTGTTATGATGTGACTACCATTTAGTTGTGTTATCATTCACCTGATCTCCGGTCTCTCCTCCCCCTGCTGCAGGCCATGTGTGTGGAGAAGGAGTGTGTGCTGCCTGTTCTCTCCAACCCTCTGTTCAGCCCAGTGGAGGTGAAGGAGGGCTGCTCCCCCCTCCGGGCCTGTGTGCTCTCCCTCAGCCAGTTCACCGGAGCGGAGAGGGAGTCCCTGGTGGAGCTGGCCAAGCACCTCGGAGCCAGGTATGGACCCCTGTAGCTCTGGCTGACTAGCTCTGGCTGACTGTAGCTCTGGACCCCTGTAGCTCTGGCTGACTGTAGCTCTGGACCCCTGTAGCTCTGGACCTGTGTAGCTCTGGCTGACTGTAGCTCTGGACCCCTGTAGCTCTGGCTGACTGTAGCTCTGGACCCGTGTAGCTCTGGCTGACTGTAGCTCTGGACCCGTGTAGCTCTGGCTGACTGTAGTGGAGGCCGACTGTTGTAGAGGCCGGCTTTTGTGGACGCCCTACATGTGTTAATGTAATAATGCTGTTTTCCCTCACCTCCAGTGTCCAGGACTACTTTGTGCGTGCGGCCAACCAGAAGAAGGGCATGCTGGCCAGCAGCCACCTGGTGCTGCAGACCCCCGAGGGCACCAAGTACCAGGCGGCCCTCAAGTGGGGGCTCCCGGCCGTCACCATGGGCTGGATCCTGGAGTCGGCCCGTGTCGGCCAGCGGGCTGACGAGGACCGGTACCTGGTGGACCGACCTCCCTCACCCGGTAGGAAGGGGGGAGGGTTGAGAGGGGGGGAAAGAGAGTGACACCTATAGGGCATCAGTTATATGTCCATACTTGTAATATGTGCATATTATATTAAATTGCTGGCAAATAATGTATATTTGTATATTATATTATAAGTAATTTGTTTCAAAGTTGGTTACGTATTACATATTGGTTAGGAATACATTTATTAAGAGATTTGATTGATTATGACTACATACTCAAAGTGGCTATGAACAGTGTTATCTGTTATCTGTTCACTGTTCACTGTTAATAGTTCACTGCACATCGATTCACACTTACCCTCCCTCCTTTGTTCTGATTGGCAGAGAGGGACAACGACAGCTTTGTGGGCGCCTCCCAACGCATGGCTCCTCCCCCCGCTGCTTTAGGCTCCACCTCCCCGGTGTTCCCGCTCCTGGGGCGCCAGACCGGCAAGATGGTCACCCCGCTGGACGTGGGCCGGTTCCAGTCCAAGGTGTTCCGCTCCGTGCTGGACCAGATGAAGTCCCCCAGAGAGGAGCCAGGGGAGGAGTCTCGGACCCCAGGGGTAAAGTTGTAAAACATTTACATATTATCCAAAGCGACAGCAATATATCAACTTGGTACATAAAGATAAGAATAAAGCAGATTTCAAGCATTCATAACATTACAAGGCAACATAACATTACAGTAGAACGAGTTTCATAATTGCCTGCATAGTAGCTGGGATAAGAGCAGTGTCATTCTGAGCACATTACCAACATCTAGGAACATGCTAAGCAATGCTAAATCTAGCCGAAGTTGTTGAGTGGAGTGCTCGAGCTGGGGCGTGGGTTCTGACTAATGTTTGAAGGTAGGTAGGGGCAGAGGTCGGCAATCGGCCAATAGTAAGGACAGTCGGACAATCGGCCAAGGGTAAAAACCTTTATTTCTTTCACCAGAGATGGCATATCCTAGACTTTGGTTCATGTTTACTGTTGTGGTATTGATCTGATGTATTTAACGTAAGCATCCCTCTGTTGTGGTATGTGGTGTTGCAGGATGCGCTGGGTGCCCTGGACACCCCGGAGGGCCGGGTGAAGCCAGGGGAGAAGACGGAGACTCCCCTGACGGACGTGATCAACAGGAACCTGAAGGTGGCGCTGGCTAACAGCTCCCGCTGCCCCGCTTCTGACCTGCAAGCACTCAGCGCCAGCCCTGAGCTCGGCAAGAGGCCTGAACCACAGGTACACGCACACACACACACACAAGATTTTGATGTGATATTTGATGATTAGTCATTACTTGCAGTGATAGGATTCGATGTAGATCATATGCTATTGTGATCCAATCACATATTACAATAAAGTTTAAACATAAGCAAGTCAAAAAGCCATACACCCAGATTGCGCTTGAGAATGTGTCAAATACCATTTCTACAATTGTATGATACATTGAAGAAGTGCTAAAGCCAACCATAACATTTGACATGATAAAGTAAAGTTAGAACGATTCGTACGTTTCATAATAAAGTGATCTAAACGAAAGGAGGGCGCGAAAGGCACAATCAGGTGTTCAGCGCATCAAGATTGTAAAGGCTCCGGTGTTGTGTCATCTCCAGGTCCCGGACAAGGCCCCAGTCGGTATACTGGCTGGGGTGGTGGTCTGTTTGGGGAAGAAACTCAGCAAGACGCAAGGAGAACTCAACACCATCGCTGCCTCGCTGGGGGCCGACTTCAGGTTGGTATCACGCTCCTGGTGTCTCCTAATGAGACTTCATGTTGGTAGCACGCTCCTGGTGTCTCCTCATGAGACTTCATGTTGGTAGCACGCTTCTAGTGTCTCCTAATGAGACTTCATGTTGGTAGCACGCTCCTGGTGTCTCCTAATGAGACTACATGTTAGTATCACACTCCTCAAGTCTCTTCTAATTAAACCTGAGAACGTGTGTAGATTGATTTAAAGTCAATATTCTTATTTGTATTCAAAAGTCTGCGTTGTTCTTGCTAGCGTGCTTATTTCAATACCACGATGGTGGTATTAATGATATTGATATTAATTAAATGAGTTTTTGTTGTGTATGTATGTCCGTGTCTGTCCCAGGGGGTCGTGTGATGACACCGTCACCCACTACATCTACCAGGGCCGTGTGGGGGACAACACACGGGAGTACCGGGGGATGAAGGAGAGAGGGCTGCATGTGGTGGCCCCCCACTGGCTGCACGCGGTGGGTTCACTGAACACACACACACACACACACACACACACACACACACACACACACACACACACACACACACACACACACACACACACACACACACACACAACCGTTACAGTACAGAGACGGGTCATTAAGCAGCAGGTAGGGGTTAAGGATGACTATGGTTAGACTGCAAACTCTAGAAACAAACTCTTCAGTACAAAGCAAGCTAATTTAGCTTGACACTTTTGGCCCTGGTAACTTCTGATTTCCTGTGATGTATTTATTCTAAATGATTGAATAAAGACAGATGATTGATGGGTGATTAATGATGACCTCCATCCTCCAGTGTGCTGAGGAGCAGAGGCGGGTCCCCGAGTCCCTGTACCCCTTCACCTTTAACCCCAAGATGAGCCTCAGTCTCAGCCAGGTGCCCTCCCAGAGGTCACCGCCCTTCACTCGCACACAGCTCCGTGACCTCACCGTCACCCACAGCAACCGGGTGAGTGTTGGGATTTAAACCCGGTATGAGATGTAACCGGTGGAATACATGCAGGTCTGGAAGATTAAGAGAAAATAAACAGGGGAGGTATTTTAATAGTACCAGATTTGGTCCAGATCAGAAATGATGATGAGATAATGGTATGCACATAGATTTTGTTTAAACACATCGACTTCAAATTTGTTGTCAAATGTCACATCACAGTGTTTTAATAGCATTATAATAGTTCTTAATCTCACTCAGACTGATACCTAGAATGAATTCGTATTTGATATTAGTGTTGTATTGGTACGTGCATAGAAAGTGTATTCACCAATCGACGGATTACAAACATTGCATCATCCTGTTAACAAAACAATGGCTTTCTTACGACGGGGGTTTCTCAAGTGGCAGGCGATAAGCCAGAGCCACAACTACCACCGCTATCACCACTGGCCTTATCGGTAACCTGTTGTTCATGTGGAACCATATCTCACCCGTCCACAGCCTGACCACAATACCACCGAAGAACAATCCACATCCCGTTGTCAGGGCAACGGAGAGACGCGTCTGGAGGAGGCGCTCGACACTTCAGAGAGCAGAGGTCTGTCCTAGCAAACACCTTTGCACCTGATTGGTTGTTCTCATTGTGTGGCAATCGTAACGAGCCATTCAATGTTTGGTTGTAGGGTACATAAATGAAAAGGCCTTAAAAGGATTCACAATGTGAGGGCACCTAGCGTTTAGAACCGAGATGGTGGCCCCCGCTAGGTGACTAAAGCCCAGTGACACAACCCTGTCCCTCCAGACCTGTCGGAGACCCTGCAGATGAGGGAGAAGCTCCAGAAGCAGCTCCAGGAGATCATGTCGGCCACCAAGTTGACGGCGGGGCGCAGGTCCTCCGCCTGCCTCAGTCGGCTGGGCTCCACGGGCTACGACAGCAGCCCCAACTCCCTCGACACCAGAGGCCCCAGAGCCAGCCGCAGCAGCTCCAGGCGAACCCTGGAGGCCTTCAGGTGCAGAGGAGACTTTGACCGTCTGATCTGATGATAATTTAAGAAGATTTATTTAAGCAGAATGATCATACAGTCATACTCGCTATCAACTCCTGTCCGCTCTCCATTCTGTCCCTCCTTCCGGCTCACTCTCTCATTCTTGTGTTCTACTTTCCGGTCCTCATGTTGAATTTGTCCTCAACTTTCAGTCCTCTCCATCCTGTTCTATCCTTATTATTCTCTTATACTTAATGCTACTTCCTGTCCTCAATTACTGGTTCTCCACTCTTTGCTTATTTTCATGATCTCTTCTCTACTTCCTTTTCTCTCCTTCCTGTCCTCCACAAGGTGGCATATATGATATTATTATATTATCCACCATTATTATCATCATATTATGACTTATATTCCAGTACTCTGCTCTGCTTCCCTCCAGGATGAGTCGGGAGGCGGTCCTGGACATGAACACGGAGCCGTCGCAGAGCGAGCAGATCGTGTGGGACGACCCCACGGCCCGGGAGGAGCGGGCCAAGCTGGCCGACAACCTCCAGTGGCCCGGCAGCCCCTCCCAGCACTCTGAGCCCCCGGCCCCGCTCCACCCACCTGAGAAAGGACCCTCGTTCAGGGACAGCTTCACCGACTCTGAGCTGGTGGAGATGGGTGAGTAGAGAATGCTCTGGTAGAGATGGGGGCTTGTCATGTACTGTAGGTGAAGGGGGTCTCATGTATACTCTCCTGATGTCAACGAATCCACTGCAACCACAATCTAATTTTCTTCTTTCTTCAACCATTCATATTTCACCTTTTTCTTTCTACAACCAATCACATCTAAGCTTTTTTTTTTTTTTTACAACCAAACATCATTTTATTTCTCTAACCAATCCAATTTTAGATTTTTGCTACAACCAACCACGTCACATCATATCAATCATATCTCAGCCTTTTCCTCACCTCCAGTGTCCAGGACTGCTAGAATCACATCTAAGCTTATTCTTTCTCTAACCAATACCATCACAGCCATTTCTTTCAACAACCAATGCAATCCATTCATTTTCCTTCCTCTGCGTCCACAGTGGCGTGTGATGTCATCGACCAGCAGATGGGCCAGAGAACGATGACCCCTCTGTCAGAGGAGCCTAGCGATGACCTCCTGACCCCGAAAGCACCCAGCATAGCCTTCCCCCTGGCCAACCCCCTTGTGCCTCCAGAGCCACAGGTAGACATAACACATTTACCTCTTGGCTCATCTGGCCACACCCACCACTGCCCCTCCATCCCATCCCAGTCAGGCACTGTGTTGCTATGAAGTCATTCACCTGATGCTTTCATTAAAAGTGACTTACAGGGCAGATAATGAAGGAGCAGTTGGGCCACATTACACAAGGATCAGGTCAACTGAGGTCTGAGGACACTGGGGGTGGAACCCACCACCAGATAATCCTGCTCTTCTGGTGTCAGCACTTAGGATGGGATGCAAACCATTAGCATGTGCTGTATTTGTGGGGGTGTGAACCAAATGTTTGACTGGTTGGTGATTCCTCCAAGATGGAGGGTAAGCGATGAGAACCCCTTTTTAATCCAATGAGATTCAGGTGTTGCAGCAGCGAGTTACAGAAATAGAAACCCCAAATCACAGGAGAATGACACTAAGAGCCGCCAGATATGCTAGTATAACGTAACAAGATGTGTACATGTATGGCTGGCTGTTGGCAATAATAAACAGAATATATAAACTATATACAGTATATTCTCATATCTCTGCTATGGAAGATGCATTCAGAGTGTGTCTCCTCCCCCCAGGAGGAGGAGGTGGAGGAGGAGAAGCAGCCTCCCAGGTTCCAGCTGTCCTCCCTGAGTCCCCAGGAGCGCATTGACTACAGCCACCTGATCCAGGAGCTTGGTACGAAACCCCGGAAACCCCAAACTGCATCGCTCTCAAACTCTGTAGTCTCACAAAGAGACTGGCAGGCGAGCTCAAGTCTGGGTGAAGGGGGGCTTTCACTTTCTTTGGCTTCATATATGTTTCAAATCGTTCATGTTGCTCGAGGTGGGGGTCTGCACACGTGTAATAGCAAACACTGTAGAAATACACAAAAATCCCTTTCTAAATCCTTAATCCACTCGCATGAATTAGTTTTCTTTAGTAGTGGAATCTGTGCCGTCCCCCCCTGAAGTTCTGCTATAACAGGAGAACTGCTGGATCCCAGATCACAAACATTGTAACGATATCTAATTAGATTCGGATTAAATTCTTTCATTATCCCTTCCCTAATTGTGTTTTGCGAAAGATTAATGAACGGCTGGTGCTGGAGGAAACAGGTGGCTGCATTAGCCGGTCACTTATGGAGGGCAGTGTTGTTGTTCAGGAGGTAATGGATGAGGCGTCAGGTGACTGCATTGCCCACAGTACCTTGTGGTAATTCCAGAGCTCCAGGGAGTAAAACGATCTCCATGTTTGTAAAGAAACGCAGCAATAGGAGTAATTGAGACATTATTTGTGTCCAAATATTTGAGGTATTATATTCCCAAAAATGTGTCATGCTACATTATTGTAATCCTCATCATTATATTAATCCCCAAATAATTTGCAGTGTAGACCACTGATTCTCAACTGGTGGGCATTTTAGTTGCAGGGCCACTCAAAATTGATCTTTAGAAAGAAGCCCATGAATTAACTAATGTTTCAATGGCTTACTAGTTCATTGCGTTTAGCCCCAGTTGTTCAGCATCATTTGTAGTTGCACATCCATGTTTTTAACAGTGCAGGAAGAGCTTGTTGGTTACTGCAATATTGGTGAATACATGTTTTATATTTGTGTGGTGACTTAATGACTGAATGTAGGTCCTGAGGCTTGACCAGTTGACTGTGCTAGACTACAGATCTTTTTACACAGAGATCCCGGAAGAATTGCTGTAAAGACGTTCCAGCATTGTGCTGGCTTTTCCTGTTTACACAGAACCAAAAGGCCGGCGTAATGCCATAACGGTGTGTGCTTTTACACAGAATGCCGGCATTCCTGATTCTGAGGTTTGATGTGAAACAGCGTCCGTGTCTAATGTGATTTTATAACGTATGCTTTGTGCAGCGACATTGCTACAATAATAGCTTTGTTTTTGCTCGCCGTGCACATTTATATTGCATTTATCATATACAACATGTTGATGCGAAGGCAGGAGAAATTCATTGATTGAATACATTCGCAGACATGGCGCATCTTTAAAACACGGGACAGGGTGGCGTTTTACACAGACATCGATCCAGCTTTGTAACGGCTATATTACTACCTCTGATGCCGGAATAAAAGCTGAACTAAAATGACCTGTGATTCTGTGTGTAGCATTGCTGCTTGCCACAATGCCATCTACATGTGGCTTTGTTCGGGGCTCCTCCATGGACACAGGCAGGTTGGTGTTGAAAAGTCTGGTTTATTGCAAAAGGTTGTATGAAATGAAAGACGGAGCAGCTGGAATATAATAGCATGTTTGCGCTCCCTGAGTGTGTGTATTGATGGCTGACTTAACCTTAACTGATTAGCCAATGTACCACAGGCGTGCAGCCCCACCCCCCCCAGCCAGCCACCAAACACACACTCACATACCATGTTTGTAACTTTACACAGAAGGTCACTCGCAATAAAACTGCAACATTCCCGCAACAATACAGCAGTGTAAAATGGGGCTTATGTGTTCAGCTGTCCCGAGATTAAATTGTATTTCCATGTTGTGTCTGTACCTGCAGGAGGCGTGGTGCTGGACAAGCAGTCGTTTGACCCCAGCTGCACCCACATCATCGTGGGGAACCCCCTGCGCAACGAGAAGTACCTGGCAGCCATGGCCGCCGGCAAGTGGATCCTACACCGATCCTACCTGGAGACCTGCCGTGCCACCGGACACTTCATACAGGTACACAATCACGCACCTGCACCCTCACCCGGTCCAGCTATCCATCCATCCATCCATCCATAAGCGTCCGCTTATCCGGTGCCGGGTCGCGGTGGCAGGGCCCCCCAGGCTTCCTTCTCCCCAGCCACGCTCTCTAGTTCCTCCTGGGGGATCCCGAGGCGTTCCCAGGCCAGACGAGTCTCCTCCCAGTTGGACGTGCCCGGAAAACCTCTAAAGGAAGGCGCCCGGGGGGCATCCTAATCAGATGCCCGAACCACCTCAGCTGACTCCTTTCGATGCGGAGGAGCAGCGGCTCTACTCCGAGCTCCCTCCGGATGTCTGAGCTCCTCACCCTATCTCTAAGGCTGAGCCCAGCCACCCTGCGGAGGAAACTCATTTCGGCCGCTTGTGACCATAGGTGAGGGTTGGAACGTAGATGGACCAGTAAATCGAAAGCTTCGCCTTCCTGCTCAGCTCCCTCGGACAGGTACAGCGCCCGCATCACTGCAGACGCTGCACCAATCCGTCTGTCCATCTCCCGCTCCATTTTGCCCTCACTCGTGAACAAGACCCCGAGATACTTGAACTCCTTCACTTGAGGCAGCAACTCACTCCCAACCCGGAGGGAACACTCCACCGTTTTCCGGCAGAGAACCATGGCCTCAGACTTGGAGGTGCTGACTCTCATCCTCTCAGCTTTTGCCTACCGCCCGGTATACAACGCACCCGACCCCAATGACTCTCCCTGCAGGTGGTGAGCCCACATGGAGGTGACTCCACGTAGTCTTTTCGGGCTTGGCCCGGCCGGGCCCCGTGGATCCAGGCCCGGCCACCAGACGCTCGCCGACGAGCTCCCCTCCCAGGTCTGGCTCCAGAAGGGTGCCCCGGTTTCCCTTGTCCGGGCGAGGTGACTGTTCTTTGGGAGTCTTTTCATGGGGTCCAGCTAACCAATCACAATCTGGTGATCGGCTAAAGTGGTCTGCACTTTAGCCGAAAATGCATGTATGCATTTTCACTGTTTCAGTGTGGGCAGACAAACTTTCAACTAACTTCAACGTAACTCTTTTTTACATTTATCCTGCGTTGTGTCGACATCACCTTCGTTCCAGTCTGTGTCCATTTCTGGAGAGGTCAAGGGTTGATGTGTATTAATCGACACAGAGGAAGCTGTGAGAAGGGGCATTGAAAGGTGTGGGAATCCTGCCACTGGCGAGCACTGGAGTGTCCTTGAGCAAGAGGATTAATGAGCCGGCTGAGTCCAACGGGCGTTCATTATACATTCACTACACATTCCCTGATCACAGAGAACCTTCAGAATCCTGGAACTTTTAAAGCAACAGAAAGACTTCTATAAATAGTTGACCTCAACCTTTCTGTGTAGAAATGGTGTCCTTGTCCAATCATATTGATTCCTCTTTCCTCACCGTCTCCCCCTTTCTTCAATGTTCCCTCCCTGCCCTCTCACCTTACTTCTCTCCCTCCCAACCTCCCTCCCACACCAACTGTACCTGCCTCCCTCCCTACCTCGTTCCCACCTCCTCTCCCCTGCGCCAACCTTTCCCCCTCTCCTCTCCTTCTCTTCCTGTGCCCCCCCCCCCCAAACCTTTTCTTCTTGCTCTCTCCCTCCCCCAGGAGGATGAGTATGAGTGGGGCAGTGGGTCAATCCTAGATGCTCTTCCCTCCATGAGTCCCCATAAGAAGAGGCTGGCGCTGGCTGCCAAGCGCTGGAGGACCACCCTGCAGGACCACTCAGCCCCGGAGGTACGCACACGCACACTGTACACACGCACACTGTACACACACGCACACTGTACACACACACGCACACTCTGTACACACACACACACACTCTGTACACACACGCACACTCTGTACACACACACACGCACACTCTGTACATACACACACGCACACTCTGTACATACACACACGCACACTCTGTACACACACACACACACTCTGCACACACGCACACTCTGTACACACACACACGCACACTCTGTACACACACACACACACTCTGTACACACACGCACACTCTGTACATACACACACGCACACTCTGTACATACACACACGCACACTCTGTACATACACACACGCACACTCTGTACATACACACACGCACACTCTGTACATACACACACGCACACACAGACAAATATTTGTCTGAGGCAAGATATCGCCTGCTGGGATTTTGGAAATGTGTCCAATAAACAACATTGTGTACTGATGTGTACACATACTGGTTCTATAAACCAGTATGTGTACCAGAAGTGTCCTATAAACCAGTATGCGTAGTTTGCGTACCAGAAGTGTCCTATAAACCAGTATGCTTGTTTTCTTCAGGGAGCGTTCAGTGGCTGGACCGTGATTCTCAACATCGACCAGACCAGAGAGTCTGGCTTCAGGCGGTTACTGCAGTCTGGAGGAGCTAAGGTCGGCCTCCATTTCTCTGTTTTATTAAGTCACAAACGTACACTAGTGTGCCTTCATTATTTGAGATCTCTATGGGAGATGCATCTCACATCACCATCGTCACCATCTCACAAGCCATCGTTGTGATCACCTGGCACAAATTCAACCAATCAGGAACAGACATTGTTGCAGTGACCCTGTGTTAGCAGAGATGGCGCTACTTCTCCATAAAAAAATTACTTAAAATCTCCTTCAATAACCATGCCTTATGTATACGGTTCCTCAGATAAAATCAGGAAAAGAAGCCAATTGGAAAAGGTTACAATTAAAAGTTGACGGTTAGCTTTAAACTCAGACTCCCCCCTCCCACTCCCCCAGGTGCTGTCCAGTCCGGCCACCTCCTCCTACAGGGAGGCCACCCATCTGTTTGCTGACTTCAGCCGCCTGAAGCCCGGGGAGTTCAGGGTGGACGTGGCCGAGGCCTTGGCCCAGGGAGTGACCTGCATCAAGCCGGAGTACATCGCCGACTACCTCATGCAGGTGTGTGTGTGTGTGTGTGTTACTGCTAATTTTGCACACCGTTACGCGTAAACTCCTCCTCAGTTGTTTCTAGCGGGCGGTAACACTCAGCTCAGTGGCTTCACCGCGAGGGGTTTAGCGGAGGCTAACACTGGTGTATTCTTGGTGTCTACAGGAGCCTACGCCCCCCATCCACCTGTACTATCTGCCAGAGGTGTCCTCCGAGAGCGGCAACGCCACCCCGTCCCGTAAACGCAAAGTCCCCTCCGATACATCCACCATGAAGAAGTCTCGTCTGCAATGAAATTCACCGCTAACCGTAGCAAATGACGCATCCTAAGTCTGTATATAAGATTTTATTTTTGGAATGTATTTCTTGTGCAGAAATAAAGTCAACATAAAGTAGATTGTTTTGGTGTTTTTTTTCCAAGGGGTTGATTCTTCATAATAACTTGGTACAGAAAGTAAAATGCAGAGTCACACTTCCTAATTGGTTGCATTTCCACACCTTTACCACTCGGGGGCAGTAGTCGTTAATCAGACAACGAGGGTCTATAAATAGTCACCAGTTAGACATTAACTTAATAGTTACAGATGTATGAATTATTCGAGGGGTAATTTGAATCCATATAACAGCTGGGATCATCAAGGTTTTCCGTTTGGCTGGACAATTAGTGTTATCCAATGATCTGCTCCTGATAAATCATGTGCAGGCCTATATTTGTAACAATTTTAATTGCTGATTTTGATGTTAATGAATGTTTGCATGATCCATAGATAGATAACGTTATAGATTGATCGTTATAGAAGTATAAAGGTTTTAAAGGTAATTTATAACGGTACTCGATAAGATATAGCCTCCTGGCAGGTTATGACCCCTATAGGGGCCCGGGGTTTGAACTAGTCGACTACAGGTGCTCTGACCCGTAGGATGTCAGTTTACCGACTAAATGTAACCTTAAATTAACCATAAACACAACATAGGCACGTAAAAACATCATGCAAATCTTACAATTATTATTTTGGGGAATATATTTCTTTGAGATAAAGTTGCCATGATATTATAGGCCTATAGGTGGATAACATGTGCTCCCCTGGGCCTGGGCCTTTATAGTCTGGGCATATGGTTCAGTACCTGAGACCCTAACCTGGTAACCTTGCTCTCCCACACACTGATCCACTGTGGGCTGGAGGATTTGTCTCCCTTGGGGATGACGATTAACATTAAATCCAGAGGGAGGACACTGGTTTCAGAGAAGACCCCCCAACTCTGCTTCTCTACTGTTGCAGCAGCAGCAGCAGCAACGTGCTCATTCATATTCCGTCCACTCGCCACGGAGAGCCCAGTCACTCGGCGGGTGGGTGGGTGGGTGGCGCAGTTTTATACCCACGATCCTCCACCACATCACATTGTTCCTTACACCGGGTATCAGATCTCACACACACACACACACACACGCTGTCCATCTGTCTCCACCGTGATCAGATTAGTAGGAGGAGGAGGAGTAGAGGATCACGGGGGGCGTGTAGTGCGCACTAGGAGAGGGTCTGCTCCTGCCTCCTCCCGGTGGGGGGGGTGGGGGGGCACATCCACATCCACATCCAGCACAGCACAGCTCGGTAGGACAGTATACTGAGGAGGAGGCGGCTCGGTCCTGACTGGCAACATGCGTGGCGGCGGTGGTGGACGTGTTGGCGGCGGATCGGCCGAGGAGGTGTGACACAGCAGCAGCAGCGGCAGCAGCAGCGGCGTCGGCGGCTTACAGATCACACGCCTTGCCTGGCGGGTAAGTAGAGATCCGTGTTGAATGTGTTGTGATTTTAATGTTGTTCACATCGGAGAGCGTTTTGGCTTGTTGGATCGTGGATGATGATGATGATGCGCACCGTGATCATCATCATCATCATCATCATCATATACAGTATATCTATCATATATATATCACCACGTGTCTTGTTATACGGGTCATTCATGTCTATCTATGCACGGTCATGTCATCCCCGCCCGGTCGTAACTTTTTCCACCACGAGTTTGGTGCGTCAAGTTGGTGCGTCGCAGTGGATCACCGCTCAGTCATCAATGAAACGACCTCACTGTGTGTGTGTTTCGTGTGTTTAGTATGAACTATGTGTCATAATGACACATAGTTCATACTCAACACTTAATGACAGTGATGTGCCCCCCCCCCCATCATCACCACCTCCAGGTAGCATATCCTATAGATTGATGATTTATTTGGATAGGATCTGTTTGGATGAAGTTGCTGACCAAAAGGGGGACATATCCCCCATGCCGTCATTTAGGCTCGCCTCACTTCCACCCACACACTGAAGACCCCTGCAACTCAGTCTTTTCATAAATGCACCTGCAGGTCAGAAAGCCACTTATTGCTCAACTGTTTCTTTCTTCGATTGAACAAACCCTCTGTTTCTGGTCCGCCCAATAGAGCTATAGCCTACCCACTGGAAATGCCCTGTTGCTATCCAATGTCACAATATAATCTGAGACAATAGGCCCATATAGCCTATTGTATTGTGTATAGGTAGCCAATATTGTATTATTAAAAGTTCCAGTTTTGTGTGGGGGGAACAACTTCAGTCACTCACAGACTAGTATTCCCAACATCTCAACTGTACAAGTGGGGTTTTTCCAAGCAGCATGTTCCTAACAAAGCTGAAGCCGAATAGCTCTCTTAAAAGACTCTTAAAACACACTTAAGACCACCAACAAACAAGCAGGCCAGCCAGCATGCCCCCAAATACCTCCTTTTCATTGGCCGGCTGGCTCTTTGTTTCCGGCCCACATGGTGGGGAAGATGGTAAAGTGCATAGCAAGTGCGCGCGCACACACACACACACACACACACACACACACACACACACACACACACACACACACACACACACACACACACACACACACACACACACACACACACATTGAACCTGCAGCCCTCCGTGCACCCAATGCATTGTGGTCGGAATGTTTGGTTGAAACCCCCGCGCTCCTTTGTCCCACCCCTCCCATGCCGGGCACTGGGGATGGGGTGTGGGTGGGTGGTGGTGGGGGTCAGCTAGGGGGGTGCTATTGACATCTGTGGCTGACAGCTTCCCTTCGGGGCAGGCTGACACGCTGTGTTACGCTGAATGGGTATTAGTGGACATTAGAGTAAAGCACTTGGAATTAATGATCTATTCAGGAGCTTGTGTGCTCTGGGCAAGACGCTTCAGGGCCGAAGGGAAGGGGGAAGGGAACCGGCGACCCCTGCGCCAAGGTCTGCGTTCTGTCAGCCCACACGAAGCTGGGTTGGTAGATGAAGTCTGGTTGGTTACCTGTTGATCTTTTTTCAAGGGGTAAATTTGCTTCTATTTCAGATCTAATTACTATTCATTCTTATTTTGTATTCTAAGTTGTAGTCCAATTCTAATTCTATTTAACAATTTGATCCCTTAATGGAAAACCTAAATGGTTTGATAATTGAATTCTCAGAATCATTTCGCTCTTGAACATTGTGTCATGGTATTAGCGGTCTAGGGGTTACTATGACTTGGCTGTACTCAAACTGATGAGTTAAATGTATAATTTAATGAATTTAAGAACCACAATTTCTCAACTACAAGGCCTAATACATTGAGAGCTGAAGAACAACGCTACAGTTGACCAATCACAGCTCTTGTCGCTGATGTGTCGGGCCGTATGATTAGCCATCACATTCTGTTCCGTCTCTAGTATGGATCAGTTTCGGCCTGAAGGAAGAGCCCAGAAGTTCATTTCGGAAAATGTTGCAACGCCTTTGGAAAACCCTCAGATTGCATCGGCGTTCCCATCCCAGGCAAGAATCACCGGATCCGCCCCCCCAAACCGACTTATCAAGTGGCGGTGTCACCAGGAAACAGGAAGTTCTGCTGTCTGTCGGCCCACGGTCCGACCCCGCCCCCTGCAGTAAAAGGCGTGGCGCGGATCGGGTGCCGGGACACCATGGGAAAAGTGTTGGGAAGGAATGCAGCTTGGAGTTCTCTCTGTGACCACGTAAGGCTCCCTCATGACCGGTAGAGAATGGTACAGCTCCTGGTCCCTTCCCAGAGTCAAACCCCCCCTCCACCACCACCACCACTGCCCCAGCTCCCAGTATGTGCCCAGGCGTGGGTCCTTCTTAGCACCCTTCCTCGAGCCTGACAGCCTGACAAAACACATCATCACGCTAGCGGAAGAGACCAGACCAGTAGCGGGACGGGGAGGGGAAATCAGCCTCTA
>PIJE02001330.1:102500-117500 GCA_002895965.2 Coryphaenoides rupestris
GCCCTCCATCAGCTCCAGAAATTAATTTCCAGGTGTTGACAATTTATGAATAAAGACTTCAGCAACAGAAAAAACATCAGATCTTGAAAAATGACACGCTGCCATTTTACCTAGCAATCTGGTGTGTGTGTGTGTGTGTGTGTGTGTGTGTGTGTGTGTTCAGAGTTATGTTGTGGGGAGGGGTGGGGGGTGTTCTGAGTCAGCCATGTTGCCATGGAAACGGTGGCGTTTACTACCAACGTGCAGTAAGGACTCTGTGGGCAGAGGGAATAGATGCACCATCAACAAGACCGCACACACACACACACACACACACACACACACACACACACACACACACACACACACACACACACACACACACACACACACACACACACACACCGCTGAAGACACAGTGGAGATGGGATAATGGGGTGGGTGGCTTTAGTGTGCAAAAGGTACTGGGTTTGATCCCTCCCCACCCCCCCATTCCTGCAGTCTGATCCGCATCTAAACCCAGGTCTACACCCAGGTCTACAACCAGGTCTACACCCAGGTCTAAACCCAGGTCTACACCCAGGTCTACACCCACATCTAACCCCACGTCTACACCCAGGTCTACACCCAGGTCTTAACCCCAGGTCTACACCCAGGTCTACACCCAGGTCTAAACCCAGGTCTAAACGGACAGAACCGATCTCGCCTCCAGAATAGACCCATGGAGGGGAGGGAGAGGAGGAGAGGAGAGAGGAAGACGAAAGGAGGAGAGGAGGAGAGGAGAGAGGAGAGGAGGAGAGAGGTGAGAGAGGAAGGTGAAAGGAGAAAAGAGAAGGAGATGGAAATAAGAGAAGCCATACGAAGGGAAGGAGTGGAGGAGGAGAATAAGAGAGGAGCAGGAGAAGAGAAGAGGAGACAGGGGGAAGAGAGGAGAGAGGAGGAGGAGAGAGAGGGAGAAGGAGAAGGGGGGAGAACAGTGGAGGGGAATATAGGAGGAGAGGGGCAGAGAATCGATGAGAGGAGGAGAAGAGTGGAGCGGTGTGGTTGGTGTTTGCTCTGAGGAGCGCTGGATGAGTTGGATGCAGCGGGCAGTTTGTTCAGGAAAAACACTGCAGTCGGTTGCAGTAAACTCTGGTTGTCAAACACACTGGAGACGCCACTGATTTATGCCTCTCTCTCTCTCCCTCTCTCTCTCTCTCGCTCTCTCTCTCTCTCTCTCTCAGTTCTTGCCTCACGCTCTCACCTTTAACTCCCTCTCTCTGGCTTTGTCTCTCCCTCACTCTCTCGCTCTGTCTCTCAGTTTATGCCTCACCTTCTACCCCTCCCTCCGCCTCCCTCTCCCTCGTTTCTGCGTAGTAATAGAGAGTTTATGCAACTGCTGCCACTGGAACGGCTCCACATTCGTCACCGTATTTTACAATCATTGCACACACAAACACGCACGCACACACACACGCACACACAAAGAACATGCACACACACACACACACACACACACACACACACACACACACACACACACACACACAGAACATGCACATATACACGCTATTCACACACACATTCATAATGATATTCAGAGGGGCACTATAACAAAACACCCACGCAAACACACTTATTCTGACACACGTTAACACTCTACACAAAGACACTCTCAGACACACAAACACACACATTCAGACACGTCAGTAATATTCAGCCATTACACACACACACACACACACACACACACACACACACACACACACTCACACAGTATAACACACAAACAAGTACACACTCAAACACACAGTCAGCAGCAGGTCGGGCGGTCGTTTAGCCAAGCGGTCTCCACGGTAACCAGTGGAAGCCCTGTCAGGAGATGTCAGGACCGTCTCTGCACCATCCCTCACTGACTGCTGCTATTAATAGACGCCGCTGATCACCGCTGTTGTCCATGCGGTCGAGAGACACTGATTCAATGATGGAGAGAGAGAGAGAAGACCCCAGGGAGACAGTGGTGGCGGGTGACATTTAGCTGGCTCGCTAGCGCTGAGTGGACCAGCGGAGCGCCCGCGGCTATTCCCTCACCGGTCTCCGTGACGATGTCTGGCTGGCCGCCATCCGCCTCCCATGATGCACTTCACCAGAGTGAGGTCCAAAACATGTCCAAACACACTCCAGATTCAGGGTCTGGTTCAAGCAGGTGAATCTAGATTAAGGTTGGGAGGGCTTCGTTAGGATTGAGTGGGAGGGACTTATTCTAACGAGGAGATGTGTTTGTTAATTGATGTGTTTGCAAACTGGTTTGTCTGTTTAAAGCGATGCTAGTTCTAACATCTTCGGCTAACATCAGGAATTTAGCGAGCAAACTTGAAATGCAAAACAGGTTTGTCGGTTATAGGTTTGTGGACACAGGATGGATTAGAGAAACATGCAAAATATACCCATGCTGGGATAAAGTTGCCAGAACCACACTCCCAATCCTGTCCGGATATTTTGCATGTCTTGTTGACATACCCAGCGTGTATACTAAAGAGAAACTAAAAGCAATACAAGTCGCTAGATGCGTATAATTATGTACTGTGTGGCAATGTCAAATTGATTGATAGAATTGCATGACTTGGTGGAAGACGTTTGTGTGCTATGGGCCAAAGCATTGCCAAGCCAGCAGCAAGGACACGAGACAGAATTATAGCATACATGGACTATGATTAATAAATCACAGAGACAGCTAACTGGCCCTGCTATAGCTGGCTATGTTTAATGGATAATTGTCAAATGCAATCTTATATATAATAAATATGTTATTGCTGTAATATTTACAACAGAATTCGAGTTCATGCTCCATGAATTGAATAATAATATGAATAGTAACTTTGAAATAAAATAGAAAAATAGAATAGAAAATATTAGTCTGTACTGTTCTTTACTAGGTCTAATGTTTATATCTATGTCATATAGCCTCATAAAATGCAGATTGTTGTTTTATTAATTCAAAATGTTTTTCAATGTTCTTTTCAACCCAGCTTTACCATGTTAATGGGATTAAAATAGCTGTCCTTAAAGAAAACAATATGACTGCATTTTCTTTCTTGTTAAGACGTAGATTTTGACGTAGACGATTGGACTTGTAATATTAAAAACTTCCAAACTTAAAATAGGCCTACAAGATTGTCTTCCTCCACTGTAACAAGATCATATTCTGCAATGCAAAAACAACTTGCAAAAGACGACGTCATGAAAAGAGTGCTTGGGTGCATGTGGTGCTTGGGTGAGGTTTAGCACGATGCTAAGATACATGTTGTGTGTTTTTCGTGTGACTACTCCAACTCTCTCCGTATCTCTTGACACCGTCTGCTGTGCTGCTGCTGTGATGTAATCGTGACGTCCGCTGCTTGAACTACTAGATCTACTCGATCTACTAGATCGAGTAGATCTATATTCCTGTGCATATAGTATTGTGTGTGTGTGTGTGTGTGTGTGTGTGTGTGTGGTGTGTGTGTGTGTGGTGTGTGGTGTGTGTGTGTGTGTTGTGTGTGTGTGTGTGTGTGTGTGTGTGTGTGTGTGTGTGTGCGCGCGCATGTTTGTCTGAGCATGGGACCGTTGTTTACCTGCTCACTAATTGCTCAGTGAGTGATGACACCAGCAAACCACAGAGCTCAGTCCTTCACTTACTAAATGTCTATTAGCAAAACACACACACACACACACACACACACACACACACACACACACACACACACACACACACACACACACACACGTACACCGAGACAGGCTCACCCCCCTCCCCCCACACATGCACAGACAGTAACACACACACCGAGACACGCTAACGCCCCCCCCACACACACACCTAGACACGCTCACACACACACACACACACACACAACACACACACACACACACACACACACACACACACACACAACACACACACACACACGCTACACCACATTGCCTAGACACGCTAAACACACATGCCACACACCACCAGGTTCAAACACCCCACCAATACAGGTTTCACACCACACAACCACCTAGATGGACACACACACACACAAACACACACACACACAACACACCACACACACATACAAACACCTAGACGTGCACACACACATATACAAACACCCAGGACCACACACACACAACACACACATACCCCACACAGACGGCAACACGACCCCAACACTCACGATGCACTCTGGGTGTGAGATTGGGATCCCTAAGGGGGCGGGGCTTAACACGTAGCAATTGTTGCGTGGCTGAGTTGGTTGCGTTGGATTTGCCTTCGTTATTTAAGCGTTGCGAGAGTACCAGGGTGATGGATGCTGTGTCTCTGACAGTAATCCATGCTAAAGCTCCTTAATAACACATCACCACCGCGGTATTGCTTGGCGCCCACGCCGGCTGCGATGTTTACACCCTGCAGACGTGCGTGGTCGCTGGCAGATGAGCCGTGGATCAAGGCAAGCGCAATGCTAACGCCTTCCTCGCAGGCGATTAGCGGGCGTGGAGGAATTACGGCGCGAAAATATGCTAATGTCAGGAAAACGTCTGAGTGTGGTAACTGTGATCTGTGAAGGTTTGAATTCTGAACTGAATAGGAGACACTGTTTGAAGGCGACGGTGTTGTGATATACGTGGATGTATCTCTGATTCACTGTGAAATATTTCTCAATGAATTAGTGGTTAAGTGAAGTGCAGCATTTCTCTTAGTATATTTAATTATTCTCTGGCTTTAGACTGATCTTTGTCATGTCTTGCCGTAACACAATCTACCTAGCACACACATACACACACACACTCACTCTCTCTCTCTCTCTCTCTCTTCCACACACACAGTCACTGATTTGACTTTGTTGACTGTCACGTCATGTCCATCTCACACCTGATTGGTTGCATGTTTCCTCGCGAGTGGACCTTTAGGCGGGGAAACTGTCTGGCCTGAGACAACCTGCTGCAGCCCCATGGCTCCGCCCAGCTCTCCCTTTTCAAACTTAACCCTCCACCGGTCTTGATAGAGCCTCACTATGAAAGGTCAGACCTGTCCGCTGGTCCTGCCCTCATCTCCCTCCAGGTACACACACCAGCAACACCAACACCACCATCTTCACCTTTCCATTAGCCCCCACCACCCCTCCAAGCTTACACCAGACGTTTAATCAAGAGCGCCCCACGCTAGAGCCCGAGGGTTAAAGGTCAACTCGGTCTTGGCTCCATTTAGTACTGACCTCCTTGTCGGCCGGACACACACACACGTTCCTCACGATGTTCGCGGTGTTATCGTACTGTTTTAATGTGATGGAGGTACAGAAGATGGGCTGAATCAGCATTCTTGCTTCAGTATTATGGCACATTTCCAAGATGAAAACGTCCAACATGGCGGCAGAACAGTGTAATGCTTTGGCTGGTCAATTCCCTGCTGGAAAGGTACTGGGTTCGATCCCCGATGTCTGCACCCTAACTTGTAGGCACGAGGCATCCTTCAGCAAGATGCCCCCTACTCTCATAAAGCAGAGTTTAGATTAACATCTAAAGTCTGATGGCAGGCCAGCTCAAATGCGGGGCTGGGGCTCTGTAGACGCACATTACATGGAACGGGGCTCTACTGGAAGCAACCTGACCCGATCTCTGATCCAGGAGAAGATGTAAAGGTTTAAAATCAAACCTGTGTAGTATAGACTTGCCACTGTAGAAATGCATGTATACAAATCATCTTCTGAAACCCCCATCTTGAGCTCGCCAATCAGTTTATCTTTGGAAGAAAATATCGGTTACAAAGCAAAGCGGAAATCTGAAAACAATGCGTAGCTCCGCCCCTCACACTTGCTGGTTTCCTGCCTCTTGGCGTAGTCCAACTTCTGGATCTGAGAGTAGATGTTGCCCCCCAACCCCGGACCCTTGCTCCTGGATGACATTGGAATTCACTGTAAGTCCCTTTGAATACACAAGTCTGCTGTATGACTAAACGTAACGGTGATGCTTGCATTTTAAGTGTGTGTGTGTGTGTGTGTGTGTGTGTGTGTGTGTGTGTGTGTGTGTGTGTGGTGTGTGTGTGTGTGTGTGTGTGTGTGTGTGTGTGTGTGTGTGTGTTGTGTGTGTGTGTGTGTGTGTGTGTGTGTGTGTGTGTGTTTTTTATTCAGTTCATTGTCCACCACTAGAAGTGGGAGCTGGAGTAGGGGGACGGGGCTTAGAGAACAATACGCCCCCACAACTTGCTCCCACTATGACCCACTACACTCTCTGTCTTTTCTCCCCCCCTCCCTCCCTCCTTCTCTCTCTCTCTCTCTCTCTCTCTCTCTCTCTCTCTCTCCCTCCCTCCCCCCCATTTCTGTCATCCCAGATGGGGTTGTGCAGCGTTTGCTCTCTACAGTCAGGAAAACACCATACAATACCTCACCCCTCCTCTCCATCCTCCTCCCCTCCCTCCCTTCCTGTGATTGTCACCAGACCACAGGTCCCATAAGGAGAAGTATAAAGTAAAACTGTCCTGCAGTGGTGTGTGTGTGTGTGTGTGTGTGTGTGTGTGTCTGTGTGTGTGTGTGTGTGTGTGTGTGTGCGTGTGCGCGTGAGTGTGTCTGTCTGTATGTGTGTGTGTGTGTGTGTTCCTGTGTACGTATGTATCACAGGAAGTCTCGTTATTTCCTGGTAACGCAGACTCTTTTGTTGCAACATGGACGACATGTGCGATGCCTCCCCTCCACCTCACACACATTCCTCCGCCTTCGCTTCCTGTCCGCTCCCGGACATCGGTGGAGCTCCCAGATACCCCGAGCCCGGAGAATGGAGGAGAGCACAAGGTGGCACTCCAACAGGAAGGCCTCGCAACAATTATCCCCTGGATAATTTGGCTCAAGTATCTTTCAAGTGTTGTTGTTGAAGCTGGAGGATATCCTTAATCACCACGGCGGCTTATGCCTCAATGCTACATCTGCTGTTGTGGAGCCAGAGATGGCAGCGTTGTACGTGTCTGTTATGTCAGGAATGCACATTGAAATGTGATTTCTTTGTGCCGACATGATGGCTCCATCATCCACGTTCAATTCCCGCCGTTCTGTCATCATGCATCTCCTTGTCTGTAAATACTGCCAGCATGACATGTCTTCTGTGTTACCCTAGTGATCACCATGGCGACAGTAAGCTTATCATACCTTCTCCTCTGCAACCCTCTCGACCTCTTCACCGTCCTGTCGGAAAAACCCATAAAATATGTATTTTAAGAAATGTAGTTTCTTTGGGGATAATCATTACTTGAACCTTGGCATCATTAAACCTCAGAACAAGAAGCGGTCCTGTGTAGAGTGTGCTTTATCCTAATCCGGTCTGTGTTGCTCTAGACCCAAGACCCTCCCTGTGTCATCTGTTATGTCGATTTAGGTAAGGGGATTAAGCTTCTTTTGTGGTATTACGCCATGGGTGTGCGGGTGTGGCACACGCAAAACTACTTATGTCTCCAGAGGACGGAGATAGAGATAGCGGACAGGGGACATTGATAGCCTCTTTTAGGTGGAGTCCTAAATGTATCGGCAGCGTCGTCATCTAATGGGTGGAGTCCTAGAGGTACCAGACAGGGTCATCCTCTAACGGTGTCCTAGCAAACGAGAGGTACCGGTCAGGATCGTCAGTAGTGTGTGTGTTTTCAGTGGAGGATTTGAACATCTGCATCTTTAATCAGCTACACAGAAACCCCGCAGCTTGCAGCTAGCAGCTAGTCCATGATACTCAGTCAGAAGATTTTCATCATTTAGACAAACCGTTTGAGATAATAAATCCTGAAAAGCAGAGAGTGTGACAGTTTTACTGCTGCCTCACAGCGTTCAAACTAGTGTGGCTACAAGGGAGCTTTGGTGTTTTTGCTAACTTTCACTGTCCTTGGAATTCATGTGACTCGTGGTTTTCTTGGTTGTTTGCGGTTGCAGCCCAGGTTGCTCATTACACTCATTACAGTTCCAGGAACTTCATTTACTCGACAGCGCATCTCACATCGTGGGTGACCAAGCCAATGGTTGTTCTACATTCCACATCATCTGCCAACCCTGCAAGGTGACTCTCCAACAGGTCTTGCACGAGTGGTTCCGATCAGTCTGACCTTCATTCCTCTGGCTGGGATTGGCTATCACCAATGTGACTTTGTTGTTGATCTGATTGTGAAGCTTTTCACATGTGTTCACACCTGTATTTTTAGCTGTCTGGTTGTGATCAGGTTTCAGGGATGTGTTGTATTGGCAGGTGTGACCTGGTGTGACGTTCCCTCCCACCAGTATGAAGCCTGAGGCTGAGGCAGACCTCTAAAGTGGTCAACCGCGAGACGCGGGGGAAAAACGCTGCCTGACAGTCGCCCCAGGAAGTCACCGTGGCAACTGCTATGTCATGCTCTCATTCAGCGGTGTCCGCAGGGCTGTTTGTCTCAATTTAACAGTCCTGGAGAAATGTCACATTCTACTGGCTCCCTCCCTCTCCATCTGTGTTGGGAGGGAGCAGCAGCCGAGCCGTCTGATTGGCTAAGAACCGGATAAGGTGACACGTATATAGAGCTATCGCACGAGGTGTCTCACCGGGCAGAGCTGTCTTAGTCTTTCGAGGTGTGCTTTGGTAAAAACATGCACGTTAACAATCCTGCCCTCTGGTGCCCATAAGCAAGGCAAGGGCACTACATCTGGAGTTGATTTGCGGGCGCTACCCTGTCACCTGCACCTACCCACTAGCCTAGATCCTAACTCTTAGCTCCTAGCTCCTAGCTCCTAGCTCCTAGGATGGGTTAAATGCAGAGGATGCATTTCCCCATAGGGGAGTAATAAAGTATATAAAATATCAGTGTCTCTGACAGTGTGTGTGGCATCATGAGAAGAGGTTGTCTGTGTGTGAGCAGGGGGTCGCAAAATAGTGTCTGAAGTCAGGTCTTTGGTTCCCCCACATCCCCGTTTGTCAAACATGAGACTTTTAGCTTGAAGCCGAGCCGGCCTCCCTGGTGAGCAGGAAGTAAAGACGGGAGAAGAAGTCGGGAAACGATGACAAATTGGATCAAAAACCCGTGGGGCTTCAGAAGTGGAGACACAGGAGATGAACGCTGGGGGTAACCAAACCCTGCAGATAAGAGCGCCGTGTCGTGGATGTCACTTCCTGTCTCGATACTGGCAGTCAACAATTAGAGATTAGAGAACCTGTTTCTGTTGTTCAAGTCAAAGTTAAAAAATCTCCTTAGAAATCATTATTTTGGTCAGCATCTTCCATAAAAAAAGGAGTATGAATATTAGTACTGTATTAGTACTAGTACATTAATTACTAGTATTAAGTATTAATCTTTGTGATTTTATATAATAGTAATAAGTAAAATATAGTAAAAAGCCGGTCATTAAAACACATTCTCAGAATACGGAGGTGTTTCAATAAACCAGTTCAAATGGCTTTCAAATGTAGTGAAGTGTAAAAGTCCCCGAGAAATAGGAAGTGCATAAGCACAGTACTTTAGTATTGTATAAAATAAAGTAAAACTAAAAGTGCTCTCCTGGCTAAGTACTCAATTTCCTTATAATACTTTTCCCTTGTTGGCTTGAAGCGGCCTGTAACGGAACAGTTGGAATTCTTGGAAGGAATTCTTGGATTCAGTCTCGATATTTGGAAGAGTTAGTGAGCTCTAGACAGACGAGACCAAGCTGCTAGCCTCGGTCGCCTGCACCCCAGTCTCCTCCTTGTCACCATGACAACCGGCACATTCCGCCCATCAAAACAGAAGCGTGCAACGCACCGTGATTGATGAGGTCAGAGAGCAAGAAAAGAAAAAAAAACATGCACTTTTCTTCCTCAGTGGTGGTGGTCCTGTGGGGATTCAGATTATCCTTTCAGCTCCCGTGTCAGGCTAAATGGCTAAATGCTTATGCTAGCTGGTTATCAGCAGCTTAAGCGACAATGCTTGTGAATGTGTCCTTGCTGGCCTGACGGTGCTGTCATGACCCTGGGTCAGACCCTGGCTGGTCCTGTCAGACGAAGCTTAGTGTCTGCTTGGCCGGTCTCATGATGGGCTGATGGTTTGAGATTTAAAAGGAATGGAGAGTTCTGTTCATTGTCATCTGAACCTGAACCCAGAGAATATTATCCTCTACTAAGTAACAAAGCCTAGTTGACGTGATGAGTTATTCAGACTGTTTTTTTTAACTGCCTATCGCGGTTTAAATAACTAACGAATGCTGTGACTGTGTTTAACCCACCAAGCATCGGCTGCACCTTCACCCCCAGCTGTAGAGGGCGCCCTCCAGTCTCCAGAGTACTGGGGTGCAGCCCCCTCAGCCTCCTGTGTCTGCAGTGCTTCTATATGTTGGCCGTCGGTGGAGGGGGGTCATGTCAGGACAACCCAGCCCAGGGAGGTGAGGGGCGGTGTGGGGACATTTACGACATAGGTGAGCAGCATGCAGATGCTCTGTCTCCGTACTCGGTCACCCCCAGGGAGCAGGCCGTCTCCCCCTCTCTCTCCCTCTCTCTCTCCCTCCCTCAATCTCCCTCTCTCTCCCTCCCTCTCTCTCCCTCTCTCTCCCTCTCTCTTCCTCTCTCTTCCTCTCTCTACCGCCTCCCGTGCCGCCAGACCCAAAACGAGAAGCCTCTGTTGTGATGAGGTCGTATCTCTGATGGATGGCCTCTCCATGGTCCACACCGTCTGACGTCCTAAATCAATGGGAAGTTGGTGTACACTGTGACTGCATTCAGTGTGTGTGTGTGCGTGTGTGTGTGTGTGTGTGCGTGTGCGTGTGTGTATGCAGAATACTACCATTAAAGACACCAATTGAATAAAGAATGATATTACAGTTACCACAGAAGATAACAGTTGATTGTGTTTATGGCAGGAAGGCCTAGCAATCATGCTGGCGATACATAGCTAGCAAGATGATTGACAGATACATTGGGACTACACAGCTAGCCTCATGGCTAGCAAGATGATTGACAGACGCACTGGGACTGGATGACCCGTCACCAGTCCTCGCCTCAGCAGAGGAGGGTGAACGGCATTGTGGGGATTTAGCGGCCTTTGTTAATGGCCTTTTAATGTGTTGCAGTGCGACAGGCGGGAGCCCCGCAAGGAGTGCTGTCACTGATTGATGTCCCGAGACAGTCTCGGGGCTGCCTTAGCGACTGGTTCTGCTCAGGCAGCCATTTTGCTTTTGACAGCGCTAACTCACGACGTAGCGCAGCACAGTGACTCAGCATTGCCTCGGTGGGTTCAGCCCAGCGAGCAGGTGGGGAGCTTTGGAGTGATACTTGGAAAGTTGTTCCAGCTTACTATAAATAGTGCACAGCAGCCTGAGCTGACTGTATTTGATTTAAGCTTGTTGTTGCGTCAAATCGATAGTCACGGTCACTCAGCTGGGGCTGCTGTGGGCCAATTAGGTGCGATGTGGTCTAGTGGCTGACTCACTGGGTGCAAGCAGGTTAGTTTGCTGTGATACTGAGGACATTACGGTTTCACAACCTGACTGCTGGTGGTAATCAGCCTGTTGTAAACTAAACCCCACAGTCTTACGAGGTCAATCGGATCTCGATGTTTCCATCGGTCAGAAAGAACGGGTTAATCGGCCCTGTGAGTCGGGAGGACCAGGAAGCAATCAGACGCACACGGACTGGGGTTGGGGAGGGGGGGTGTTACCAGCTCGCTGCAAACACACCCAACACTCGCTGGTTCTCATCAAAAGGATGGATCAAAAGGCCGAATGGACCCCCCTGCTGTGAGTGTCTCCCAGAGGTCAGTCTTGAAGAGCGGGAGGGATTGAAGGAGGCAGGCTTAACAGAACTTCAAATGCAGTGCAAGATTAGACTCCTGGTTCCTTTGTGTGCGATGGAAGAGTCCGTTGATGCAACAGGCTTCACACACACAAAGCCGATGGAGGTGATCGGCTGTGGATGAGAACAGAGAACCGCTCTCCTCCAGTACTCCCTCAGTCTTTCTGCACTGTATCCAGCCCGGCGGCCATGCTGTAGGGCCTCCTCACCCCTACACCCCCTCCTCACCCCTACTCCCCCTCCTCACTCCTACAGGACCAGAGAATAGAGGGAAGTCCAAAATTAGCAGCATTGTTGTCGGGCGAGGCGAGATGGTAGGAGGTGACGGATTTATTTCAAGGTGCCATGTGTGTCACGGGCAGCCTTGGCTCTGGATTTCAGCACCGCCCGCAATTTTCTTTAAGCCTCTGCATGTCCTTAAGAATAGACTATGAAATATGATGTACTACTATTAGCGTTGCCATGGCAAATCCATCGCCTGAGTTCTCAGCACTTAACCAGGCAGCCGTTGTGTGTGTGTGTGTGTGTGTGTGTGTGTGTGTGTGTGTGTGTGTGTGGTGTGTGTGTGTGTGTGTGTGTGTGTGTGTGGGTTGTGGGGTGTGAGTGGATCCCTGACAACAAGACCACAGATAGCATCTCCTCGTTTGGGCGTCACATGTTAACCCGTCTCCATGCCACTCTCCGGAGGGCTCCTATTTTAGCTGCAGGTGTGACATTGATTGGCCATCACAAGCCGTGTCAAAATATACCCTTTTAGCGACCTTCTGGAATCTTTGGAAACCATGACAACTCAAGTCCAGTTGTCATGGTTTCCCCAAATATTCCACAAGGTTTCCCCACCCTTCTGACTGGCCAATATGGCCGCTATCGGTGAATAAGGTCTACGCTATGCGATTGCCAATGTATCATTTTGAGAGGAAGTGAAGGTGATTAATGTAAAAATGGAACACTGAATTGGTGTATTTTTGTGATTTGTTGAGTCGATGCATAACACCACGTGGAATACGGCAACATGGGAGAGGAGAGGAAGGGAATAAGCATTTAGTCTTCATTTAGTTGTCCTTCCTGCCTCCCATTAGCGACGCGGGTGTCTTCATATAAACCGTCTTCATAACCGTTGGCGACCGCCTCCCGCCCTGCGGCTAAGCTGTGACACCGCCTGTCATGTTGCATTATGGGACACCTGAGAGCTGTGACTCAGCTGCTCTGCTGGAGCCTGGAGCTGTGCTGGGACTGGTCAGCCTGTGGACCTGTTGTGTACTAAAAACACACACACAACACACACACACACACACACACACAAATGATCCGGAGGCCAGGCACACACATGCACAAACACATGTGAATTCATACGTACATTTTGTTGTGTGTTAAGTCGTGAGCTTAGTTGTCAGTTTCGTTATGAGTATAGTTGTGCGGTGAGTTGTGTGTTTACTTGTGAGTTTAGTTGTGTTTTTAGTTGTGTGTTTGTTTAGTTGTGAGGTTGGATGTCTTCAGTTATTAGTTTAGTTGTGCATTTAGTTGTGTGTTTCGTTGTGCATTGGGCATCACAACAATCCTCTCCCTGGTGGGATGCGGTGCATTTCAGTTATTGTCACGAATAACCAGTTAATCTGATTATTAAACGATACGTTCACTTGTTAGAGCAGAGCCGGCCGCCCCAGGCAGCGATCAATACTTTAGTTTTCCCACAATTCAACAGCCCAACGCTGATCGCTCGCACCGCCGCATGCCGTGTTCACGCTGTTGCTAAATCAATGCAGGGCGGGTAACGCACCCGAACGGCTCTGTATTAACTCAGCAACACAATTAGCCGCCATCAAGCCGTGTCTGGTTTACATGTGCAGGCCCCCCCCCCCGCTTCACATCACGAGGGACGACTCAGAGAGGGGCTGAGGACACGGAGCTCAGCAGACGAGTAAAACAAACGTTTTGAACAGAAGGAATCAAAGCTTTTGGACTAACTTCTCAACACAAAGAGAGTAGAACTTTGAGACAAGGGATTAAATTGTAAATGTTAAATGGATTGCATTTATATATCGCTTTTATCCAAAGCGCTTTACAGTATTGCCTCACATTCACCCATTCATACACCGACGGCGGTGTCAACCATGCAAGGGTAACAACCAACACGTCAGGAGCAGTTAGGGTTAGGTGGTGTCTTGCTCAGGGACACCTCGACACTTAGCTAGGCGGAGCCCGGGGATCAAACCAGCAACCTTCCTGATGCCACAAAACCGCTCTTACATCCTGAGCTACTGCCGCCCCCACTAAAAAAAACACAAAAATAAAAATAAAATAATAAAAATGAACTAAATGTGATGGCTTGTGTATAATGCAGTGTGTTCATAGTGCCACAGAGACAGGTCGGTAGTTTTAAGAGAAAGAGTGCATTGTAGTTGATGAGTTATCAGAGCGTTGGTTCAACAGAGGTACGTCACTGCCTCGATCTGCTGGTGTCTTATGGTGTCATGGTGTCTTATGGAAGGAACAGTCTCCCACTACTATTGTTTTACTATTGTCTTATCTCTCCCCTTTTCTCTCTCTCTCTCTCTCCTTACCTCTCCTCCCGTCCTCCATCTCTCTCTCTCTCTCTCTCTCTCTCTCTCTCTCTCTCTCTCTCTCCTCTCTCTCTCTCTCTCTCCTCTCTCTCTCGCTCTCTCTCTCTCTCATCTCATGTCTCAAATCTCTTTCATTGTCTTTCCTTCCACAATACCCTCTGGTCAATGTTTAATGTCCTTTAATCCGCTTGGATAACTTTAGACAACACCCCACTCCCTCACAGGCCACGCCTACGTTCTTGTCAGTTCCCATGTACAGTCATTCCGTCGTCGCCAGGTAACCATGGGCAACCGCAAGGTTTCTTCCTAGAAATACTATCTTATTCTGTCCATCTCTGATCTTCCGATTATCCCGTGGCCTATGATGTAACAGATGACTCGAGGCTTGTTCTAATTGGCCGGTGCGACCTATGGCTTCCTGTGTTTGGCTGCGAGGCAATGAGGCGCCATGTTTCTGCGTGGACGTCCGGACATCTCGCTGTTAGCATGTGTTGACCTAATCACTGCCTGTCACCCTGAAACACGAGCAGCATTACAATCCAATGGTTACCTGAGCCAGGGGACTCCTGTTACTGCTCACGTCCACTCACTTTGTCTCTCTCTCTCTCTCTCTGTCTACCTCCCTGTCTCTGTCTCGCTCTACCACTCTCTGCTATGTCTAAGTCTCTGTCTCTGTCCTCTGTCTCTGCCTCTGTCTCTGTCTCTG
>PIJE02001330.1:120000-130000 GCA_002895965.2 Coryphaenoides rupestris
AGAGAGAGAGCGCGCGCGAGAGAGAGAGAGAGAAAGACAGAGAGAGAGATAGAGAGAGATAGAGAGAGATAGAGAGAGACAGAGAGAGAGACTCCACTAATGTCATTTGTGTCTCACTGATGACCTTGTTGAGAAACAATCAAGACAAATGGTCTCATTGTGAAGTGACTTTGGATAAGAGACTACATGCTCTAATGGAATGTAGGAGAGAGAGAGAGAATGTAGGAGAGAGAGAGACAGAGGCAGAGACAGAGGACAGAGACAGAGACTTAGACATAGCAGAGAGTGGTAGAGCGAGACAGAGACAGGGAGGTAGACAGAGAGAGAGAGAGAGAGACAAAGTGAGTGGACGTGAGCAGTAACAGGAGTCCCCTGGCTCAGGTAACCATTGGATTGTAATGCTGCTCGTGTTTCAGGGTGACAGGCAGTGATTAGGTCAACACATGCTAACAGCGAGATGTCCGGACGTCCACGCAGAAACATGGCGCCTCATTGCCTCGCAGCCAAACACAGGAAGCCATAGGTCGCACCGGCCAATTAGAACAAGCCTCGAGTCATCTGTTACATCATAGGCCACGGGATAATCGGAAGATCAGAGATGGACAGAATAAGATAGTATTTCTAGGAAGAAACCTTGCGGTTGCCCATGGTTACCTGGCGACGACGGAATGACTGTACATGGGAACTGACAAGACGTAGGCGTGGCCTGTGAGGGAGTGGGTGTTGTCTAAAGTTATCCAAGCGGATTAAAGGACATTAAACATTGACCAGAGGGTATTGTGGAAGGAAAGACAATGAAAGAGATTTGAGACATGAGATGAGAGAGAGAGAGAGCGAGAGAGAGAGAGAGAGAGAGAGAGAGAGAGAGAGAGAGAGAGAGAGAGAGAGAGAGAGAGAGAGAGAGATGGAGGACGGGAGGGAGAGGTAAGGAGAGAGAGAGAGAGAGAAAAGGGGAGAGATAAGACAATAGTAAAACAATAGTAGTGGGAGACTGTTCCTTCCATAAGACACCATGACACCATAAGACACCAGCAGATCGAGGCAGTGACGTACCTCTGTTGAACCAACGCTCTGATAACTCATCAACTACAATGCACTCTTTCTCTTAAACTACCGACCTGTCTCTGTGGCACTATGAACACACTGCATTATACACAAGCCATCACATTTAGTTCATTTTTATTATTTTATTTTTATTTTTGTGTTTTTTTTAGTGGGGGCGGCAGTAGCTCAGGATGTAAGAGCGGTTTTGTGGCATCAGGAAGGTTGCTGGTTTGATCCCCGGGCTCCGCCTAGCTAAGTGTCGAGGTGTCCCTGAGCAAGACACCACCTAACCCTAACTGCTCCTGACGTGTTGGTTGTTACCTTGCATGGTTGACACCGCCGTCGGTGTATGAATGGGTGAATGTGAGGCAATACTGTAAAGCGCTTTGGATAAAAGCGATATATAAATGCAATCCATTTAACATTTACAATTTAATCCCTTGTCTCAAAGTTCTACTCTCTTTGTGTTGAGAAGTTAGTCCAAAAGCTTTGATTCCTTCTGTTCAAAACGTTTGTTTTACTCGTCTGCTGAGCTCCGTGTCCTCAGCCCCTCTCTGAGTCGTCCCTCGTGATGTGAAGCGGGGGGGGGGCTGCACATGTAAACCAGACACGGCTTGATGGCGGCTAATTGTGTTGCTGAGTTAATACAGAGCCGTTCGGGGTGCGTTACCCGCCCTGCATTGATTTAGCAACAGCGTGAACACGGCATGCGGCGGTGCGAGCGATCAGCGTTGGGCTGTTGAATTGTGGGAAAACTAAAGTATTGATCGCTGCCTGGGGCGGCCGGCTCTGCTCTAACAAGTGAACGTATCGTTTAATAATCAGATTAACTGGTTATTCGTGACAATAACTGAAATGCACCGCATCCCACCAGGGAGAGGATTGTTGTGATGCCCAATGCACAACGAAACACACAACTAAATGCACAACTAAACTAATAACTGAAGACATCCAACCTCACAACTAAACAAACACACAACTAAAAACACAACTAAACTCACAAGTAAACACACAACTCACCGCACAACTATACTCATAACGAAACTGACAACTAAGCTCACGACTTAACACACAACAAAATGTACGTATGAATTCACATGTGTTTGTGCATGTGTGTGCCTGGCCTCCGGATCATTTGTGTGTGTGTGTGTGTGTGTGTGTTGTGTGTGTGTTTTTAGTACACAACAGAGTGTTCCATTTTTACATTAATCACCTTCACTTCCTCTCAAAATGATACATTGGCAATCGCATAGCGTAGACCTTATTCACCGATAGCGGCCATATTGGCCAGTCAGAAGGGTGGGGAAACCTTGTGGAATATTTGGGGAAACCATGACAACTGGACTTGAGTTGTCATGGTTTCCAAAGATTCCAGAAGGTCGCTAAAAGGGTATATTTTGACACGGCTTGTGATGGCCAATCAATGTCACACCTGCAGCTAAAATAGGAGCCCTCCGGAGAGTGGCATGGAGACGGGTTAACATGTGACGCCCAAACGAGGAGATGCTATCTGTGGTCTTGTTGTCGGATCCACTTCAACACACACACACACACACACACACACACACACACACCACACACACAAATACACACAAACACACACAAACACACAACACACACACGGTTGCTTAGTGCTTGAGAACTCAGGCGATGGATTTGCCATGGCAACGCTAATAGTAGTACATCATATTTCATAGTCTATTCTTAAGGACATGCAGAGGCTTAAAGAAAATTGCGGGCGGTGCTGAAATCCAGAGCCAAGGCTGCCCGTGACACACATGGCACCTTGAAATAAATCCGTCACCTCCTACCATCTCGCCTCGCCCGACAACAATGCTGCTAATTTTGGACTTCCCTCTATTCTCTGGTCCTGTAGGAGTGAGGAGGGGGAGTAGGGGTGAGGAGGGGGTGTAGGGGTGAGGAGGCCCTACAGCATGGCCGCCGGGCTGGATACAGTGCAGAAAGACTGAGGGAGTACTGGAGGAGAGCGGTTCTCTGTTCTCATCCACAGCCGATCACCTCCATCGGCTTTGTGTGTGTGAAGCCTGTTGCATCAACGGACTCTTCCATCGCACACAAAGGAACCAGGAGTCTAATCTTGCACTGCATTTGAAGTTCTGTTAAGCCTGCCTCCTTCAATCCCTCCCGCTCTTCAAGACTGACCTCTGGGAGACACTCACAGCAGGGGGGTCCATTCGGCCTTTTGATCCATCCTTTTGATGAGAACCAGCGAGTGTTGGGTGTGTTTGCAGCGAGCTGGTAACACCCCCCCTCCCCAACCCCAGTCCGTGTGCGTCTGATTGCTTCCTGGTCCTCCCGACTCACAGGGCCGATTAACCCGTTCTTTCTGACCGATGGAAACATCGAGATCCGATTGACCTCGTAAGACTGTGGGGTTTAGTTTACAACAGGCTGATTACCACCAGCAGTCAGGTTGTGAAACCGTAATGTCCTCAGTATCACAGCAAACTAACCTGCTTGCACCCAGTGAGTCAGCCACTAGACCACATCGCACCTAATTGGCCCACAGCAGCCCCAGCTGAGTGACCGTGACTATCGATTTGACGCAACAACAAGCTTAAATCAAATACAGTCAGCTCAGGCTGCTGTGCACTATTTATAGTAAGCTGGAACAACTTTCCAAGTATCACTCCAAAGCTCCCCACCTGCTCGCTGGGCTGAACCCACCGAGGCAATGCTGAGTCACTGTGCTGCGCTACGTCGTGAGTTAGCGCTGTCAAAAGCAAAATGGCTGCCTGAGCAGAACCAGTCGCTAAGGCAGCCCCGAGACTGTCTCGGGACATCAATCAGTGACAGCACTCCTTGCGGGGCTCCCGCCTGTCGCACTGCAACACATTAAAAGGCCATTAACAAAGGCCGCTAAATCCCCACAATGCTGTTCACCCTCCTCTGCTGAGGCGAGGACTGGTGACGGGTCATCCAGTCCCAGTGCGTCTGTCAATGGCCTGTGAGGGAGTGGGTGTTGTCTAAAGTTATCCAAGCGGATTAAAGGACATTAAACATTGACCAGAGGGTATTGTGGAAGGAAAGACAATGAAAGAGATTTGAGACATGAGATGAGAGAGAGAGAGAGAGAGAGAGAGAGAGAGAGAGAGAGAGAGAGAGAGGAGAGAGAGAGAGAGAGAGAGAGAGAGAGAGAGAGGGAGAGAGAGATGGAGAGGAGGGAGAGGTAAGGAGAGAGAGAGAGAGAGAAAAGGGGAGAGATAAGACAATAGTAAAACAATAGTAGTGGGAGACTGTTCCTTCCATAAGACACCATGACACCATAAGACACCAGCAGATCGAGGCAGTGACGTACCTCTGTTGAACCAACGCTCTGATAACTCATCAACTACAATGCACTCTTTCTCTTAAACTACCGACCTGTCTCTGTGGCACTATGAACACACTGCATTATACACAAGCCATCACATTTAGTTCATTTTTATTATTTTATTTTTATTTTTGTGTTTTTTTTAGTGGGGGCGGCAGTAGCTCAGGAGGTAGAGTGGTTGTCTGCCAACTGGAAGGTTGCTGGTTCGATCCCCGGGCTCCACCTAGCTAAGTGTCATGGTGTCCCTGAGCAAGACACCACCTAACCCTAACTGCTCCTGACGTGTTGGTTGTTACCTTGCATGGTTGACACCGCCGTCTGTGTGTGTGTGTGTGTGTGTGTGTGTGTGTGTGTGTGTGTGCGTGCGTGCGTGCGTGCGTGCGTGCGTGCGTGCGTGCGTGAGTGCGTGCGTGTGTGTGATTATATACACGGTGGATACTGAACCTGAATTCAGACTTAATAAAGTTATTATATACAGTATATAACAAAATATTATAAGTACTGAAGTAATATAAGTACTCATTTCATTTGATTGATTTGATAATTTTTGGGTATTTTTGTATTTGTATTTGTGGCTTTTGAATGTGTGTGGTTGGTGGCTGGTGTTTAAGCAGCCTCACCTGCAGTCCGAGTTAGAGTCTGGGGTGGGTGGGGCTGCACACCTTTGGTGCATTAATGCACACAGGTTAAAACAGCCATCACACACACACAGAAGCAGAGTTTTTACTACCTGCTCTGTCTACAATGTCTATAATCATCCACAAACTCTGCAATAAATTGGTTTGTCACTCAATACATGTATTCTCTCTCTCTCTCTCTCTCTCTCTCTCCCTCTCTCCCTCTCTCTCTCTCTCCCTCTCCCTCTCCCTCTCTCTCCCTCTCCCTCTCTCACCCCCAGAGAGCCATGAGCACTGTGAAGGAGCAGACGGACCACATGAGACCATGAAGTCGAGCCTGCAGGTCCTGAGCTCCTGGCTGCTGAGTGAGTACCGCACCATGGAGATGCTCTGTTTGACATGGGACAGAATCCAACGTGTTGTCATCTTTGACAGCTCAGAGCCGTATATACATCACTAGTAGGCAGCAGCTATAGATGCATGGTGGAAGGGAGCCTCAAGCCTTCTGTAGCAGTGTCTCTGCCACAATGCCATGTTCCATGGCTTTGTTCAGGGCTCTTGACCAGGAGGAAGAGACGGTAGTCTTGGTTATTGAGTTGTGGTTTATTGAACTATCACATACAAAGATCACCCATTGGCATCACACAGGAGAATCAATAAATGCGGATGCAGTGGTTCTTCTTGGGGTTACGGAGTCGGACATGTGTCGAGTCCTGGATCTCCGTCCGTCACATTGCCTGATCTAAAGGTCACAAATCTAACCATCACATATATGTTATATATGTGGGCTAACATCATGAGGATCACCCACCTCAATCACCGACGGGGGTGACAACCATGCAAGGTAACAACCAACCCATCGGGAGCAGTTAGGGTTAGGTGGTGTCTTGCTCAGGCACACCTCGACACTTAGAGCTCGGGGATTGAACCAGCGACCTTTCTGTTGCCAGACAACAGCTCTTACCGCCCAAGCTACTGCCGCCTACAGGTTGAACTATTGTACAGGTTTAAGCCAGATAGACGCTACACCTAAACCTGGCCCTTCCTAGCCCCCTTCCCTCCACCCTGTTCCATGATGAAGGAACATTTTAACCTTGTTGGCAGAGTGAAGGGGGTAAGAATGACATAGCTTAAAGTGTTAGCTTAGAGCTTTGCTTAGCACGTTTTTATATAAAAATAAACTTAAATAAGCTTTATTTATATAATTTACAACCGTGAATACTCAGAGAGATACGCCTGCTGTGGAAGTGTTTCTATTTTCACCCTGGGGTCCGCGGGGGGCCGGGTGTGTGTGAAGCAATGCTGCGGGGAACACAGGAGCAGGTCTGGGCTGCGTGTCGACTCTCTGTGGGAGCCCAGCGAGGCTGATGGAGAGCCCGGCAGACATCGCTGGCTTCCTGTCTCCCTGTTTCTCTTCTTCTCTGCTTTGTTCTCGTCAGAGGCTGTACGACATGTCTGTGTGCATGTGTGTGCATGTGCATCTGCCTCGCTGTGTGTGTGCATGTGTGTGTGTGTGTGTGTGTGTTTGCTCCTGTGTGTGTAATATGTCTGTGCTCCTGTGTGTATGTGTGTGTGTGTGTGTGTGTGTGTGTGTGTGCTCCTGTGTGTGTGTGTCTATATGTACGTGCCTGTATGTACAGACTGCATACCTCCCAGTGAGCCCACAACACCACCATGATGAAAACGTGATGATGAAACACCATGATGTTGTCCTGCAGTTAACCACCAGCTCCACCCAGCCTGTGTTACTCCTGGGGGTGGGGGGTGGGGGGGGGCAGGGGGAGGAGCTACACTGCCTACACTGCCCCGCCGCTCAAAGTTATCCTGGGAACAATGAAATATGGTGTCAGGATTTAGCTCGCTCCCTAATTAACATTCTGGGCTCACATGATTACATGGACTGTTGTGTAATGTGTTTTGTGTTTTATTTGGATCTCTTTTAGCCCTATTGTGCAAATCTTCCACGCGTCCATGACATGAAAACAAACATTTATTAACACACATACGCAAAAACATGCTGGGAACATAATGAAGCCAAACGAGGGGTTCTGCGTGGGGTTCTGCACATTTGCACTGGACTGTATTACTATTATTGTTGTAGATATAATACTGTATATACAAAAAACTGACATCTGTATTTGTGGTCTTCTGTTTGTTCTGACTTTATCTATAACTAAACTAAACGTTCCCTCTAATCTAATTTAATCAACAAACACAGAAGACATTCCCAAATCACAATGAGGCTGTACAGTATGCGGCTAATGTTGTTGAAACTGTCTATACGAGAATAGCTGGCGTGTAGTCACTGGCGTATGCACTGTGGCCCTCAGAGGCTGCTTCCTGTTAAATGTTTCTACTTCCTGTGGGATCTCCGTGTGAGTCACTGGCTGTCGGATGCCTCGTCAACTGCGTTCCTGAGCGATTATCCTGATAAACATCCCAAATGATGTCTTTCAACCACCTCTCTCTCTCTATGTACTTTTCCATCACTCTCTCTGTTTCTCTTTCTGTCTTTCCCTTGTTCCACGTTTTTGTCTCTCGTGTTCTATGTCTGTGTTTTTCCATCACTCTCTCTTTCTCTCTGTCTCTGTCTCTCTCTTTCTATCTCTACTCCAGTCTGTCCCTACTCTCTCTGTCTGTCTCTCTATGTCTTTCTCTACTCTGTCCCAGGGTCTCTTTCTCTCTCTCTTATCTCTCTCTCTCTCTCTACCCTCTCCCTGTGTCTCTTTTTATCTCTCTCTTTTTCTACCCTCTCCCAGTGTCTCTCTCTCTCTACTCTCTCTCTGTGTCTCTCAGCTGATAAACATGGTTGGTCAGCCCAACATTAGCCAAGCATTTAAACAGGAAGGAATTCTCCCTCCGTTGCGATAGCTTTTGCCCTTATCTCTGGGCTTGCATCTGTTGCTCCCCCACCCTTCCAACCCCCTCCACCCCTCCACCCTCCAGCTCCCATCCCTCCACCCTCCACCCCTTCACCCTTCACCTCCCATCCCTCCACTGCCCCACTTCATTCGTCTCCACCCTCCATCCCTCCACTGATCCACTCCATCCACTCCTCTCCACCCACCAATCGATCAATCAAAATTTATTTATAGAACGTTTTCGTGCAAAACTGCAGGACACAGCACAAGAAAACAACACAACAAGAACAACAAATAAATGTGTAATCTCACTATTCTGAGAATTGCAGAGATTTTAGATTTGAGAGGTCGATTTGACCAAACACAAATAATACACACTAGTTGATGAACAGAAAGCGAAATTAAAAAGGCTATGCATAATGTTTTCAAATTTGGTTAAAAATAAAAACACTACCACAGCCTCCACCACATCCACCCATCTCCCCTCCACTCCTCTATGCCTCCATCTCTATCGCTCCACCCGGAGGTCCACAGGACGTGGTACCCACCCTGCCCCGCCCCCCCCCCGGGGACGGCTGCCCAGATAGGCACTTGCGCCGCGACCGACGACCCAGCCCGGTGGAATGTGTGTGTTTGTGTGCCGCAGGGAGAAGATGGTGGCTGATATAGAGTAGACATGTCTCAGAAGGGTGTGTGTTCCTGTCCGAAGTTGGCGGTCCACTGGGAGGAGGTTGGTTGTGTCAGTGGTACGTGAGGAAAAGGGTTGTTGTCGTGGGAATTGTCTCAAAGGGCCCCTATATCAACATTTTCACGTGACTACCCTCTAGTGACATCACAAGTGGGAGTGTCCACCCAGATGCATGATGGATAGATAAGCCTATTATTTGGGTAGGCGGCTGGTAGACTGGGTGGACACTCGGGAGACTAGTGATGTCACTAGAGTGTAGTCACATGACCATTTTGAAACGGCTTGTAATGGCTTATGGTACTCATGCCTGGTGGTAAAATAGATATATTGTTGTTGCACTTGTTGTTGCACTCTTTCGACAAATGTACTTATTCACTTTGGACAAAAGCTGGGGTTCAAACCCAAAACGTTTCAGCTGTGGAGCACCACTAGCCTATCAGAACTCTGGTAGTGCGGAGTCCCCGGCTCATCTGTATTCTGATTGGCTGTGAGATTAAACCTCGCCAGACTTCCTGCCTTCCCCTGGGTTCCTGACAGACAGCAGGGCGATCCCTGACATGCACGGCCCACATGCACTGTGGAGCGTCCGCTGTTCTACATAGAGAGGTCTTCACGTGCACTCTGCAAGCCTCGTCCCAACACCTTCATGGTTCAGTGTTTCAAGTGTTCACTACACTCATGTCATGGATAAATTGAGCTTATTATGCTTATTATTATTATGTTTTCAGGTTGCTGTGAGTGAGTTCACTTCTATTTAAGCCTACCAATGTTGTGATTGGATGTTAGCGGGCACCTTTTCCACCACAGGTTACCAGAGGTTAGCTTACAAGCCATTTCAAAAGTGGGAGAGACCACTGAGACATCTGCAGGTAAAATAGTGGAAGGAATAGTCCAATGTCGATCCAACGTCTCTTGCTTCTGTTGCATTTGGTTGCATGGTATAGCTACTTGCTTCAACGTTCCTTAAGGTGCGTTTGCTATGTTTAAGTTTGACACACACAGAATCTCTCCATCCGCAGCAACGCGTCACCGGCTTGGGCGTGGCCCCCCTCCCCCACCCTAAAATGTCTGCCCCCCCAGAGGAAAACAATGGAGTAGGCCACCGGCAAACACATTAATGTGTCTTGAGCGAACGCAACTTTAGGCAACGCTGGCCATCGTATCGCGTGATTTACTGATGTTTGGGCCCCCGCTGGCTGAAGGACTTGTGCATAGGTCGCAGGTGTCCTATGCTTTATAAAGAGACACTAATGTAGCCGCGCGGCTGGCCATATATCACGGCCAGAGGGAGAGGGGTGGAGCCACAATGGAGGACCGGTCATCATCACTATGGGTGCAATCATTTAGCTTTAGCTCTACGCAACCGCTGCTGCTCTTGTGCCGTATTGAATGCTAGCAGCAGCATATAGTTTTGATGCTCGTGCCGTATTGTACGCTAGTAGCGTATTGTTTGTAT
>PIJE02001330.1:135000-144560 GCA_002895965.2 Coryphaenoides rupestris
GCCCCGCGAGATACACACCCTGGAGAGCGAGGTACCTGACCCCTGAAGTATAGAATAGATCATGTATGATACAAACAATATACAAAAACTCAAGTAAATGATGATTTTCATAGTAACATAAGTGTTAATTGACAGTAAGAAACACATTTCCAAACGTCCTACTGTTTCCAAGCTCCACAAGTCGTCCTGTTGGATATTTACGAGGTGTCACAGTGCCACCTACTGGCCGCTCAGTGCTACGACAGACGGTCTGCATCCGACTTGCAGCTTTTCATCCGACGTGGCATTTACACCTGAAACACAAACAAACAATGTATTGTCTGTATTTGTGTGTTTATTTATTTCTGCTTTGTTTATTTGTTTATTTGTGCTGCTTTGTGTCTTCCTCGTGGTGACCGTTTTTTGGCTGACCGTTGCATGTTCTTGTTTCCTTTTTCCTGTCGTTTGTGTCCCTTCCCGTGTGGTGAAGGAGGGGGCGCCTCAGGTGGGATGGTGTTTAGGACGCTCCTGCTGACACCCAGGTGTTGGTCCCGGCCCTCTAAATATAGACACCCCCCCCCCCCGTCCACTCCACCCCCCCACCCCACCACCACCACCTCATAGTCAACCTCTCAGCACATTTACTCACCCTCTGCAAGTCCTTCAATGAGATGATTACGTTGAGTCTGAAAATAACACTAAGATAATGAAAATGAGATCATTGAGAGTTTATGTTTATGTTGTTTTCTTCGTGCCTCTTCCTGATTGGTTGAGGTGTTTGCACACGGCCCCAACTAACCCCAGCACCCAGCGATAGGACACTGGCCACGGTCGGCCGTTACAAACAGTCAACCACAGAGCTCCCCGATAACAGACAACCCAACACCAACGGGTTTGGCACACTGGCGTGGTGTTTGTTGGTGTTGGTTTGGTGTTGGTCTGGGCAGTGTGCAGCACCTTTACAACACAAAGTAACAGTTAACAAAGTAAGGCATTAATATTGTGGTAGCAGTTAGAACGGCGTCCTCTCTGAAGCGTCCTCTGTCTTACATGAGCTGTTTCTCTCCTGTTTTTCTGTGTGTCACGTTTAAATCTATCCCCATAACCTTTTAATGCTGACTCACCAGCATCCATTTTACACCCACCCAGGGTCCTTCCCTCCCTCCCTCCCTCCCTCCCTCCTTCTCTTCCCTTCGTCTGTAGTGTATATGCTACCTCCCCATCCACCTATCCTTCTTTCTATACTTTTATGAGCTTTATGATTCCACCCCTCCTCTCGCTCTCTCCTTATCTCTCTCTCTCTACCCCCTCTCTCTCTAACCTCCCTCTTTCTGTTCCTCTCTTTCTCTCTGTAACCCCCCTCTCCTTATCTCTCTCTCTCGCGCCCTTCACTCTCTCCCTATCTCTCTCTCTCTACCTCCCCTCTCTCTTCCTATCTCTCTCTCTCAAACCCCCTCTCTCTCTCCATATCTCTCTCTACCTCCCCTCTCTCTCTCGCTATCTCTATACCTCTCTCTCTCCCTATCTCTCTCTATTCCTCCCCTCTCTCCCTATCTCTCTATAGCCCTCTCTCTCTCTCTAACCCCCCTTTATCTCCCTATATCTCTATACCCCTCTCTCTCTCCCTCTCTCTTTTTTGGATTTTTGGATTAGTGTGTGTGTCTAAAGGGACAGGGACAGTTTCCTTCCTCCACACCAGATGTCTGTTCTCAGCTTGCAGCGATGCAGCGTTTACACCTGATTTGCGGTCTATGTGTGGTTAACGTTAGACCTGTCTTATATCATATAGACACCTAGAAGCCCTCCACTGTTAATCATAGATGATGCTGCTCCTAGCTGCCGCGCACTGATGCTAACTGTGTGCATGCGTGTGCGTGTGTGTGTGTGTGTGTGTGTGTGTGTGTGTGTGTGTGTGTGTGTGTGTGTGTGTGTGTGTGTGTGTGTGTGTGTGTATGTATTAGGAGCAGGACACCTGCCTGCCCCCTAACGGTGACTACAGTGGCAGTAGTGTGGTGCTGGTGAACCCCTTCTGCCAGGAGACGCTGTTCATCAACAGAGACAAAAGCTCCAACATCTAGCGGACCTTCAGGACAAACAGACTCATCAAGGACCTTCAAAATAAAATGATCCCACAGTACCAGAGGACTGTCAAAATAAAGGTCTCGTTACCCCCATGCAGGGCCTGAACCCCCCCCCCTGGCATCACCCTGCACCACTCCCGGGAGGTATTATACATATATACATACATATACATATATATATATATATATACATATATATATACAGTATATATATATCTGAGACTCTTTATACTACTGTATATTCAAATCGCAAAGACGAGAGAGAAGAAGAAAAAAGTTGAAGTAAAAGACAATTTGCTATGCGCCTGCATATTTTTCTGATGTACATTTTCTACCAAAAAAAGCGTCATTGTTATAAAAGTTTTTATGTCTTTTTAAAGTAACAGAGTCTATGTCGTATGTTTTGGTACAGTGGCTTGGTGGTAAGTACTGTGAACTGTGGCCATGTGAACCCCGCTGTGGAGAGAAGTACACCGTATGACATCTGGTCAGCATTCAACGTTTTATCTAAATCAAACACGGACATGTTGGATGTAAACATTTGGATGCCAGATTTTTGTTTAAAAAAAAAAAAGTGGTTTATTGAAGGAACTGAGCAGCATTTAGAGGTGATCTGTGATGTGGTGCCCGGAGCTTCATGACTCGCCACAAACCAATGTCACCACCATCACCATCGTCTCCTCCATCACCACTACACCTCCTCCACCAACACCACCATCACCACCTCCTCCTACCCCATCACCACCTCGCCCCATCACCACCTCCTCCACCCCGTGTGTGGGACCAGGTTCAGTCTGACACCGACTCCACACATCTGGACTCCCTGTGTAAAATAAGTTCTCCTGTGTCTGGTCACGCATCTCTGTGTCTCCCTTGTTGTGCATACGTGTGTCTGTGTGAATGAGTCCCGTCTGTACCTGCCCGCTAAATGTGTTAACTGTGGACATTGCAGACAGCGGAGACTTTGCTTTGTGCTTTGCCTTCATTTTCTTCATTTGCTTCTTCTGTGTGTCTGTGTCCTTAGGACTGTCTGTCCGTCTGTCCCCCAAAGAAAGATTCAAGTCATACCCTTTGTCTGTCAGTCTGTCCACTTGCTGTTGCTACATGTGTGTGTGTGTGTGTGTGTGTGTGTATTATGGTCTGGAGAGGGACATCTGAGCTCTATATAAACATGCCTTCTAATGGGTACAGTTAAAAAAGTACTGTTTCCCATATATATACTGTATATATAGAGATATACAGTATATATCTATATATCTCTATATAGTACACACTGTGAGCTCACTCAGAGGCAGTTCAATCAACAAGTGTTAAACACATTAGGAATCTGCCGTTCCGCGTCTACGGAGGTTTTATTATGCCTTGCTGGGGGGGGGGGGGGGGTTCACCGGGAGACTCTTCTGCTGTCGGCCTTCGTCTCACACCGATATCTGCTGATCTACTGGATGTGCACATGATGCTGGCTATAGCCAGGGACCATGGCGGTCCCAGGGACGACGAATGTTGGTGGAGGAGCCCGGTGTGGTGGGGGAGTGTTCAATGTGATGTATTTTTCTACTCTGGCATGCACTGTACTTTTTACTGCTGAGTAATAAAATATAAAACGCTAATTATTTTCTAATTTATCGTATCAAAGAATAAACTTTATTGCAGATATCCTGAAACAATCTTCTTCTTTCATCAATTTATATAATTTAGAAAGAGATAAATAGATACACCGAATCACAGACAGGGATGGATGGATGGATAGATAGATAGATACTGTAGATAGATAGATAGATACCGGTAATTCAGCTATGCACTGAGGCTGTGCCTTGCTGACCAAGCAGAACAACAGATTGTGGAGCTAGAATGCGGTCTTTGTTAACCTATGCTTTCATGGTCAGTGGGGATGGCCTATTGGCCCAGACAGACAGTATCTCTGACGTATACTTTTCCTGTGAGAAAAGGCCTTGTTGTTGGACGATATTCATTCAACATATAAATGTACTTAAACATAATTATCTTGGACGGGCCTATCTTGGGCCTACATCGCCCTATAGTAAAGTCTAGACATTTAGTTTGTTTAATTTTGTGTTTTAGTATAGTAGTTTATAGTAGAGTCGACCTAGGCTATACCTGTCATATATTACCTACAGCTTTCCTCAACTTTTTTCCTAAAATTATTATTATAATTATTATGATAATGATAATAATGATTATTATTATTAATTATTATTAATTATACACTGCATACATAAGCAGGATCCTCACGCTTATCTGCACGCACAACGCACACACTTCCGGGCGGCAGGGGAAGTGCTTCCGGTCCCGCGGGTCTCTGCATCGCACGCTCCCCACGCTCCAGCTCGGCGGGCGGCTCTTACCTCATCATCATCATCACCATCACGCGAGCGGACCGACACGCGGACTCCTTTCATTTGTCCCCCCGAGAGAGAGAGCGCGTGAGCTGACCCGCGCGGCGTGACGACTCTCCGCTGTCTAACATCGCGCTCTCTGTGCTAACTTAAGCGGTAGCGGCGCTGCGTTGCTGTCGGTGGAAAATGGCGGACGTAGCGGAGAAGAGCCTGGACGACTTCTTTGCGAAGCGGGACAAAAAGAAGAAGAAAGAAAAGACCAAGACGACGACGACCACGACCACCACCACCAACACCACCAAGGAGTCGACGCCGGTCTCCTCCGCCGCCAACACCGCCACCTCCTCCGCGTCCGTGGCGGCGAAGAAGCTCAAGAAGGAGAAGGAGAAATCGGCGAGGGGCGAGAACCCGGACGCGCCCGTGGAGAAGAAGGTAGTACGGTCTGGTGGTCTCCTGTTAACCACACGACGACCCCCGCGGAACAAAATAGTGTTCATATATATATATATGTGTGTGTGTGGTGTCACGGTACTAGGCCCAGCTCACGGTCTGGTATATATTAGAGCTGTGAAGGACGTGAGGTGAGGTGGTTCCAGGGGTGGTTGGAGTTCTCTCGTAGGCCGCACCGGCGCCGCCCGCCCGCCATTGTGCGGGTTAGCCGGTGGCGTGGCGTAGACAGCTCCCCCCGTTGGTTCCTAATTCCTATGTACCGTGTTGGAGTTCGTGACCCTGTTAGTGTGTGTGCCGCAGACGCCCCCCCCCACCCCCCCCCCCACCCAAATAAAAAAACGACGTGGTTGTGTGTGCATGTGACACGCCTGCTAACAGGAAGAACTGGTTCGTTTTAGGCTCTGGCTCCGAACCGGCCCTGAAAACGCCTTGGTGGAAAAGTGTCTTCTGTGACGCATGTGTCACGGCGTGGGGGTTTTGCTCAGACGTTGCTGTGTGTCTCCGTTGTGTCCGCGGTGTTTGTTGGAGCTAAGGAGGAAGAGGAGTGGAAGGAGTTTGAGCAGAAGGAGGTGGACTACAGCGGCCTGCGGCTCCAGGCCCTGCAGATCAGGTGAGACCCCCGGTCACAAACGCACCACCGCTGTCTAATAATAATAATAATAATAATAATAATATGTGTGTGTAAATGTTTGTCCACATGACCTGACCGACACCCCCGAATTAAACTGCCCCATGCAACCATGTTGACACACGATGTTGTGAACCATGTTCACAAGAACCCTTTGTATGCTTGACGTCAGTGCCAGAGATGTCCCCCTTTTTAACATAAATCAGTCTTGTTGCTTTGGTTTCAGATATCCTACTCCTTAAGCAACAGTTAGGCAGGCTTGTGCACAGATAAATGAGTGCACATGTACAGTTTTAATTGACATGAGTATTAGAAAAGCAGAGGATTACAATCACCTAGTCATTGGTATGTGTGGTAGCACTTGTAACATACAAACACAAGGGAGAAAGACTACAAAGACAAAGGAGACAAACCACGTTACACATTAGTTGTGTGCAATCCGACACATGGGTGCCACGTTTGTCACAGCCATGCCATACACAAACATGCTTGTCAAACAGACCCCAGAAGTTCCCGGAAGTGTTAGCCAGGTGGGTAAGATTTTAGAAGAGCAACAACATGCGTGTTCATAAAATGAACACGCATGTTGTTACTTCTAAAATCTTACCCACCGGGTTTTCGTCCCGATTTGCCGGCAGTGACGAGAGGGAGGAGGAGGAGTACGAGAAGGAGGAGGTGGGTGAAGATGGAGAGATCATTCTGGTCAGTGGAGACCGAGTGTCCGGACCCTGGAACAAGTCCGGCGCCCCGCCCCCGCCCGCCGCACCCATGGGTGAGTCGGAACACCACGCCCCCCACCAGGGACGGGTCTTCTGTAGGTTGGGTGGTGGTAGCAGAGACCTTCGGGGTTCCCACAACCTTCATCTAATATCCATTCTGGGTTAAAGTACATCTTAAACATAAAACTTAAAATATATTCCACTTTGTTAAAGGGAATACTCCTAACTGCTCCCACAAGCAGTTGGCTGTTGCCTTGCCTGGTTGACACTGCCATCGATGTATGGGTGTGTGTGTATGAATGGGAAGAGAGAGATTTTCCTTCAGGATTAATAAAGTTCTATTATATGTCAACGAATTTTAATTATGTTTGTATATAATAGTCATGGCATAATTGATCTTTTTCAGCCCATTGTGACCAAAGAGGAACGAAAACGACAATCTTCAGCAGACAAGAATCTGCAGTTACCTCCAACTGCCACAGTTACCATGTCCTTTCATTGGCAAAAATAAAGTCTAAATTCATGTAAAATGACAACAAATGGTCAAAATAAGAAAACATTAAAGCTCTGACAGATTGAGACAAGCCCACAGTCACCAGGATCACTTTATTGTCGGTGTTATGGTTGTTGGAGTTGACAGGACTATGTTCACCAGGTGCTTATATAGACGCAGACTCAGTCGTCAAACTAGTTCCATCATTAGTTTGCTACACCAAAACCAAGCTTAGCGAGTATACACAGTGGGTCTGCCTTGTTACGGACAATGTTAATTAGCAACGGCTAGACTGGAGTGAATCCTAAATTGCGCAGATTCCACTTGCTCCTTTTTTCATTTTCAATCTTGTTGGTTTGTTTGTCTTTTCCAAAAAGGAAAATCACGATAGAATTGAGATGTCTCAATCCAGGAATGCGTCTCACTACACAGAAGACAAATATTAAACACATCGTAAAGCATTTGATCTGTGGGGGAAATAGGCCGTTTTAATCCGTCTATGGTTCTCACACACGGGTGGCGTTGCAGACGATAGTGAGTCGACCCCTTAACACCCGTGACCGTGTGGCGACCGAAAAAACTAGAAAACAACAAACATGTGAAGACGTCGGGAGAAGTAGGAGCGGTTAGATCTGCTATGAGAGGAGTGGAGAGCAGAAGCGTCGGGAGGATCACAGTGTGGGGGACGGCCGGGCCGGGTCGTCCTCTGTGGCCCGGCGGTCCAGAGACCGCCAGGCGTCGGAGTAAGGCCACATTGAACAGCGCTTCTAAAGTCGTCGCCACACCTCTATTCCTCCTCTATTAAGAGCTTTTACAGCCTCGCCGCGAAGGAACAAAAACACAGAATGAAAGCAGTCATCATTGTAAGTAAGGGCTAGTTGTTATACCCCACCCCCCTCTCTCCCTCCGTCCCCCACCACACCACAGCAAATAGTCCAGTCCACTCAGCCTTGCTGTTGTTCACCCACCGCCACTGAGTTTCCAAACCACATCGTCGCCCCCCCACCCCCAAAAAAAGCAGGGAAAAAAATAACACCACCTGTGATTGAGGCAGAGGAGACATCTTGCAAAAAAGAAGAACAAAAAATAGATATATTTCAACGCAAGTTCATAAAATCATCTGGACATGAAGTCATCTGAAACCCTGCAGGGGTCCAGAGAGACCGCCACCGCACAGCCGCTGGATTCCACCCCCCCAGAGGAGGACAGCTGGAGGCTGCGGCAGAGCCTGAAGGGAGGGGGGCTTGATTGGGACAATTCTGGGACTTCTCTGTTTGCCCCCCCTGGTGGTGGCCCCCCCAGGAACGCAGCCTGCAGCGCTGCCACTGGGCGTATCAGCTGTCAGTCACTGTAGGGGGAGGGGCTTCAGGTGATGTTGGGTCCGGATTCAGCTGCGTGTGTGTTGTAGGACAGAGTGTGTGTGTGTGTGTGTGTGTGTGTGTGTGTGTGTGTGTGTGTGTGTGTGTGTGTGTGTGTGTGTGTGTGAGACAGCAGCAGCGCGAAAGTTGTCAGGACTGCATTGTGCATGACTGGCTAGAGTTCATCTTCCTTCTGGGGGTCGGGGCCGAACCACCCTATGAGGGAGGGGGCAGGGTTGTGAAAAGAGGGCGGGTCTCCTTATCCCCCAAAATGGCATACTGGTTGTCGAGCTGCAACTGCTGTGAGAAGCCCCGCCACCCTCCTCTCTGCCGCGGGTTTTGTGCTTTACCACCTCGAAGGTCTTCTCCATCTCCCGGTCCCTTCAGAGTAGACAACAAAAATCACGGTTACCTCGAGGCACTCTGGGTTACCTCAACATTCAGCAAGTTAGCGTAGCTCAGCACATGCATTAAAACATCTGAACATTAAACTATAACCAAGCCAAACTAGGGCTGGGTAACGAACTTCAATATCTTTAAGTCACCAACCAAAATATCATCGAGTATCAAAAAATGCATGAATCTCACCTGTGTCAGCAAGCCAATAATCATACAGCATGTATGATTATTGGCTTGCCATGACATATCTTTGTGTTTGATACACTAACCCCCCCCCCCCCAAAAAAAATTATGTAATTTTTTAAACCGTATCGAATAAAGTAGCGTTCAGGAACCACTATCAAGTCAAGGCGTCGGTACTGGCATCAAACGTTTTTGAACGATACCCAACCCTGGTGCCAACTGACCAGATATGAGGGCTTACTGAGCAGATTAAATGGTAAATGGACTGCATTTATATAGCGCTTTTATCCAATGTCTTGCTCAGGGACACCTCGACACTTAAATCGGCGGAGGCCGGGGATTGAACCAGCAACCTTCTGGTTACCAGACAACTGCTCTTACCTCCTGAACTACTGGCCGCCCTCGATTAGGGGGGGGATTAGTGCTAACTGACAACATGTGAGGGGTCTTACTTGCGCGTCTCCACGTGCTTGGAGGTGGCCAGCAGGGAGGGAAACTGGGTGTCGCTGTAGATCTCTGGGGGGCCGTGGACGGGGCCTCGCTTAGTGGTGGTCAGCCGGGCCCGCGGGGGCCGGTAGACGCCGCTGGGCTTGGACTCTGGCACCTCCTCCTCTTCTGTGGACAGAACCACCGCCAAGTTACACATCGACAAACTCTCAAGTTCATGTATACACAGAGACACTATGCTCTTTTTAGTTTCCCAAATTGTTCGTTGTTTTCTGTCACTTCCCCTGGTCTCCATGTGGCTCCTTGTTTCTTACAATTCTTACATTTTCTTTTGCACAAAACTGGGATTTTACTGTGCATAGACACACTTGTATGCTGGTACACGTAACAAATGGTAAATGGATTGCAATTATTTAGTGCTTAAATCCAAAGTGCTTTACATTGTCTCAAATTCACCCATTCACCG